>SNVD02003908.1:0-18406 GCA_013180625.2 Boswellia sacra
TGTTCCTAAACCTACTAAAGGGGAGGGAAATGCTTTGCTTACCCAAACAGAATGTAGAAGAGAGTTGAAGAAGGGAAGTGAAATTTATATGTTCTTGTTGTTAGAAGAAAATGAAGTTAGTAATGAACCACCTCCGGAGATGAAATATCTTCTTGAAGAATACCATGATTTTATACCAAATGAGATACCACCAGGCCTTCCTCCAATGAGAGACGTACAGCATTGTATTGATCTTGTTCCAGGTGTTGTGTTGCCAATTAAATCAGCCTATCGAATGAGTCCTACAAAACATGAAGAATTACAACGGCAGGTTAATGAGCTTATCACTAAAGAGTTAGTGAGGGAAAGCAGGAGTCATTGTGCTATCCCAACTCTTTTGGTGAGTAAAAAGAAGATGATAGAAACTTCTATCTTATCACCTCCAAATCTCAGCAAGGTTTTTGAAGTTGAATGTGATGCTTCCAATATTGGTATTGATGTTGTTATTAGCAAGGAAGGCAGATCAATTGCTTTCTTTAGTGAAAAATTGAATGCATCTCGCAAAAAGTACTCAACTTATGACAAAGAGTTGTATGCTATTTGTCGAGCTTTGAAGCATTGGAGTCAGTATCTCTTGCTAAAACCATTTGTTCTATATTCTGACCATGAAGCTTTGAAGTTCATCAACAGCCAACAGAAGCTTAATGTTCGACATGCTAAATGGGTAGAGTTTCTTCAAGCTTTCAACTTTACCATCAAGCATAAATTTGGAGTTCAAAATGTGGTGGCTGATGCCTTAAGCCAAAGACATTCTTTGCTGACCTCTATGCAAGTGAATGTTGTTGGTTTTGAGGTTTTAAAAGAGCTTTACAAGGATGATCCAGATGTCGGCAAAATATGGAGTAACTGTAATGAGTTTTCATCTAACCAATTTGTTTTGCAGGATGGTTATCTACTCAAGGCAAACCAATTGTGTATTCCTCACTGTTCCTTGAGAGAATTAATCATTAATGAAGCACATGGCAGTGGCATTAGCGGTCATTTTGGGAGAGACAAAACTATTGCTATTGTGAAGTAAAACTATCTCCATTGGCCGAAAAAGAATGGAAAGAAGATGTGATGACGCTGCATGAACCTCAGTTGAGTTTGCTTACAACAGATCATCAAGTCAAAACCCTGGTCATAAAAAAAGTCTTTATTGAGGTTGTATTTATGCAAGAATCCAATATCCTATTGAATTTTAGCTCCTATTCCTTCCAAAAACTCATTTAGCATTGATGCAGAGGCGAGAGCTAGATACATCAAGCTAAACTACATTGAAACAGTTAGAAGAGAAGAATTTGAAAGCAAATGAGGACGTAGAAAGCTCAGCAAACAACCATATCGGCTCATATGCTGAGTTCAAAGAAGGAGATCTAGTGTGGATACACCTTAGACAAGAAAGGTTTCCTCCAGGCAAATATGCCAAGTTGAAGCCTAGAGCTGATGGACCATTCAAAGTTTTACAACACATTGGAGAGAATGCTTACAAAGTTGAGCTACCTGAGCATTATGGTGTTTCCAACACATTTAATATCTCTGACCTTAGTCCTTATCTTGGTGAAAACAACAATAAAGACTCGAGGTCGAGTCTTTCTCAACCAGGGGAGCTTGACACAGGAGTGTTGCAAACTCCATGGGTTAATGTAGCTCATCAAGTGGTCAACATTACAATGGTCAAGACGTGCACATGACACCTAGAATGAGGGTAACATTTTCGTAAAAGAAACTGAAATATTGTGCGTGCATAGAATTGAATTTCATGGCATATTATGCTGTAAAAGATCTTGAAGTCAGCTTTCTAACACATTTGTCAATGTGTCATTTGGAGTTGTCAGCAGGAATTTATGACTATATCTTCACAGCTGATTCATAATGAATGCTGCATCAAAGTCCACATTAGAATTTGAATTTTCTAGCTTAGTTGGTTGGAATTTGAATTTCTAGCTTAGTTGGTTGTGCCTTTATTACCTAAAGAGTTTACTTATGAGTCTTAGTTAAAATGAGTTGTCAATGTAGTAGTTGAGCTGTAATTGTTGAAATCATTTAATTATTGTCTTTTACCTATGCTTGGAGGGTTGTTCCAAGTTATTTAAGTTCTAAAGTTGTGTATTCAAGGAGTGAAGTTTTGAATCCGAATTTGAGTGAAATTTCAGTGTTTATACTGATTTCTCCTTAACTCTGTATCTCTTGGTGGATTCCATAAAGTGGTGAGTTAGTTTAAGCCCTGTATCCCTTTGGTTACATCCTTGGTTGGTGACTTATCTGTATCCCTTGGTGTTTATACTTGGTGGTGAGGTTTGTTAATCACCTATTAAGCCACTAATCTGTATCCTATGGTTTACATCCTAGGGTGGTGATTATCTGTCACTCCCATTATATGTTCACTTGTGGTGGCTTGTTATCCTTTCAAAGAGTGTTTGTTAAGGTTCCATCATTTGTTCCATCACAAAATTAGTGTTAGAGTTATAAATCAACTTGGAGATCCTATCCTCATCTATTTATATCCCAGCAGCCCGGTATCAGATTTGGTATTTAGACAGCACATATCTCGAAGATCACGATATAATCAACGAAGAACTTTACTTCCTCCCAAGGATGCAGCTGTCAACACACACCCCATTACCCCAAGACTACCCCCTCCATAAATCAAATGAATACCCCTCGCAGCTAATGTCCTACCAAGATCAAGAGCTGCTGTTGTAAACTCTCCATCTTTACCACATTGCGATCCGCACACACATAACGCAGATATTGGCGTGAATCGCTTACATTGGTGTTTCATCCATTTCTACAAGTGCTCTAAATCATTGTGTAAGACAATGATGCAGGTTAGGTATTATGCAATTAAAGTGCAAGACAGGTTATAAAATGACATTTCAAAATATGCAGCATGGATATATACACACGTAAACTCTCAAATTTGACACATGGGGACATAATTTCGGTGGGAGTTGCTCGATGCAGATTTATCGCCCCAAGATTTGACAAAAATGAGATATGCTTTCGGCGGGGTTTGACAAAACCTACACACTTGTCTCCCACGTGAAGCATGAAAAGTATAGATTACTTTCGGCGGAGGTTGACAAAACCTCCACACTTGTCTCTCACATGTGCATGAAAAATGGAGATATACTTTCGGCGGAGGTTGATAAAACCTCCACACTTTTCTCCACGTGTGCTTATGACATGGGGTAGTCATATGGTTTGTCAAAAAGGAAACTTAAAATTTAAAACAAACAAAATCAACAAACAACAAAAACACAATGACAACATTGATAATCAGATCAAACGAAACAAGAAGAAAATAAAAATCGACAACAACAACACACATTCAAATATACAAGTAGTTGTGATTGTGGCTCACATCTTCCTCTGGTTTTACATGCAGTAACGGCTGAAACGCCTTCTATGAGTCGGGGATTTGCTTCCCGTCCAGTTTTCTTATAAACTGGCAAACAGGGTTGTTTTTAGTCAGATTCCCTAGACTATAACATTGCAATTCATCACGAAATTGTGTCCATAAATTAAGCAATTCAAGCTGAACAAGTCCACAAGAATGTGACTCGAGAGTTAACAAAACATTATCCAGCGACTCATTACTCAAACCATTCTTAATAAATGAAAGTTAATCTTCTCTATTCCTGGACGCAAAACCTAATGAACGACAAGTCTGGTTACAATTCCATCTAGCACATTTATAACATACTTGTAACCTTTTCGCTCTTCTCCTTTTGGCGTAGTAGCTTTTCCCTAGACCAGGCATATATTTTGCGAGATTAATGTCAGGTTTACCAGACAATCTCACCTTGGCTTCGATAAGCCATCGGATATCCGCAGGCACATTTAAGAGCATCAACGCCCAAAGTCTAGTCATCCGTACTTTATAAATTTTGAACACAGCATTTTGAGAAAGTGAAGGAAAATATTTACGAAGGTTCGATAGAAAGATATTGGCATCCATTGAAGAGAAGAAAAGGAGAGATATTACCGATAATATGATTGAGTTTGTTTTTTTCCAAGATATGCACGTTTCAAACCTCCGAGCAATGGCTTCAGCTCCCATTTGATGTTTCCTCAAGCTGTTGCACAAATAAGTTCGAAGTACAAAATAATCAAATTAAACAAAATGAAGGAAAAGAAAAGAGCATAAACGAAACTAAAGACGCATAAAAGAGATAACAACACGATAGCAAATAAAAGTTAAAAACAAGTAAAAATAATATAAAAAACAAATAAGACAGATGGCAAAGAGAGATAAAACCTGGTCAATTTGATGGTCTACGAAAGGAATCTCCTCGAGACATAAAAATTGATCATTATTACCATATTTTATTTTTCTTTTCTTTTCTTTTATTTATTTTTCAAAAACATTGGGTTGCCTCCCAATAAGCGCTTGGTTTAACGTCCTCAGCTTGACGTTGGTTCCATCATGGCAGGGTCCAATCTCTGTTGTGCTTCTCTAGTGGGCTTGGATCCTTTTTCCAACAAGAATTGGTGCATGCATATGGCTGGGCCTTGGATGTTAGCATCGTCCACTCAATAGCTATTTTGTGATCTGTAAGTATTCGGACGAGTTTCTCTTCTTGTATTCGTGCAAAGCCCATTTCCATTGTAACTGGCAAAGTATCATTCTCACCCAAGAATCCATGATTCAAATGATCTGGCAATGACTTAAGCTCCAAAGTATTGGCTTTCATCATAGAAGGAAGAAGTTTCTCATTAGATAAAGTAAATTGAATGTACGAAACATCATAACTATTTGTGGTTATTGCTATGGTCTCATCTAAGCTTGCCACAGCTTCCTCCATTTCTTTGGACACTTGTATCAAAATTCCTGACTCATTGGAATTTTCTGTACCTATATGCTCACTAAAACCACTATCCAATCCATCCTTGATGACATTAACTCAACATGGTTGTTGTGCAACAGATCAATAAAACATCAACTGCAAAAACGAATGCAAGTCACTAGGGTACCTCAATTAGATCTAAAAAATAAAAATATGAAAACGAACCCTCATTTCATCCGCATTCCATGGTGAGAGTGGCCATCATGAACATCAATCTTAGTTCGGGCAGTTTTCAAGAATGGTCTCCCCAAAAGAATCGGTGTTGGATTGGGAGATGTCTCATCCTCCATTTCAAGAATATAAAAGTCTGCTGGAAATACCAATTGATTCACCTGCACAAGCACATCTTCCACAACTCCCTTGGGATATGCATTAGAACGATCAGCAAGTTGAATGGTAATACCAGTTTCTGCAAGAGGTCCAAGATTTAAAGAAGCATAAATAGAATATGGCATGATATTAATAGATGCTCCTAAATGTAACATAGCTCTTTCAAACTTGGTTCTACCAATGGTGCATGGAATGGTGAACGTACCTGGATCTTTGCATTTCGGAGGAATTTTTCTTTGTAGTACAGCTGACACATTTTCCCCCACGCTTACTTTCTCATTTCCCTTCAACTTTCTCTTGTTGGTGCATAACTCCTTGAGAAATTTAGCATAACGAGGTACTTGCTTAATAGCATCCAGAAGTGGTATATTTACCTCGATCTTGCGAAAAGTTTCCAGGATTTCCTGTTCTTGTTTCTCCTTCTTTGATTTTGCAAATCTGCTAGGAAAAGGTGGAGGAGTAACATATGAAGGAATTTGAGTTTTAAGGTCTACCTTAGAAGATGATGTTTTGTTCATGGTGGAAGTGGTGTCATCGCCTTCATTAGTTTGTGACCTTTTTTGTGGAACTTGTAATTGCTTTCCACTTCTCAAAGTGATTGCACTAGCATTCCCTCTTGGAGTGATCACTGTCTGAGAGCTATTTTTCTAAGCTCTTGCTCAATCAGAATATTGCTCTATTATTAGTTAGCCAATTGTCCCTTTGATTAATTTCCCCAATGTTTTTGGCACACTTGCCCTAGTTTCCTGCTGAATTGTCGCATTGAATGTTTCGTAGCCAGTACTTTAACAATGTCCTGGAGATCCATACATGAGTTTTGTGGAGCTAGCTGTGGTGCTGGTTGTGGTTCCATTTGAAATGATTGTTGCACTCTTGATTGATTGAAACCTGGTGGCTGATTTGGTATGGCATTTGAGTGATTGGTTGATGATTACTATAACTTTGGCTTGGTTGTCCTAGAAATCCACCCATGGCGTTGGCTTGTTCCGTATCTCCTTCTTGCAAAGTTGGACACATGTCAGTTGGATGCTCCGTGGTAGAATATACTCCACATCAGAAGATGATGCATATGTCCTACAGCCATTTTTTTTACAAGAGAGGTAAGCTCAGAAAGTTGTTGTTCAATGTTCGGGGTACTTACCTCATTTACTCGCCTTGGTAGTTGTGGCTCAAATTGGCCGCTGAATTGTTGGGAGTTTGCTGCCATGATATTTAGCTAATCAAAACAAACGTACTTGGCATCGTTCGGTGTTTTATTAACCAGTGCTCCACCATTAGCAGCATCAATGATACTCCTTTCCATTGGTAGGAGACCCTCATAGAAATATTGAATTAGGAGTCCATCACAAAATTGATGGTTTGGACAGCTAGCACATAACCTTCTAAATCTCTCCCAATATTCATGAAGCGATTCTCCATTGTGTTGTTGAATGCCACTAATATCTTTTTTAATGTTTATAACTTTCGAAGTGGGAAAGTATTTCTCTAAAAAGAGTTTACTTATCTCATTCCATGTGGTAATGGTACCCGATGGTAGATTGTATAGCCAATCTTTCGCCGAATCTGCTAATGAGAATGGAAAAGCTCTCAATTTTATTTGCTCCTCAGACACGCCAGTTGGCTTCATACTTGAGCATACCACATGAAATTCTCTGAGGTATTTGATAGGATCCACTCCTGCAAAACCATGAAATGTAGGCAAGAGACGAATTAGTCCATATTTAAGCTCAAATTCTACCTCAAAATTGGTGCTTATGCATAGCGGTTGTTGATCAATAATTGAAGCCGCTAACTCCTTAAGAGTCTGATCGTTTTCCATCGTCATTGCTTCCGATTCAGATTTGATTAAACTGCAAGAAGATGGGAGGGAAGTGTGTCGTGCAAGGTCAAATTCTGGAGGTGGAGTTGAAATTGACCGATTTAGCCTTAAATTCGAGGATTGGAGAAACTCTTTAATTCTCTTAAGTCGTTGATCTGCTTCTCCCTCAGACGTAAAAGCCTAAACACAAACAATCAGGAAATAACAATCAAGAATCAGTAGTAAAAACAGAATAACAAATTGATTAGAAAATCAATCCCCGGCAACGGCGCCAAAAACTGGATGCGTTCGAAACTAGCAAGTATACTAGTCGCACAAGTAATAAAGTGATAAGTAGATATCGTTCCCACGAGGATTGATTCTACTTGAATTTGTTATTCAAAAACAACAACAGAATAAATGGGGGGGTTTTGTTGATGGATTAACTAATTGAAATATTAATGTAAATGCACAATAACACAACGCAAAGTAAAATGGAGTGAAAAATCAATGAGAGACACTTGGTTAAGGGTTCTTCTCTGCCACAAGATATGAATTTGTGAATTAACATAGAATTGTAATCCAATTACAGCATTGAAGTTATCAACCGTAGATAACAACAAGCTCTGTTATCCCAATCTTTCCTTACTTTGTTGTAAATAAAACAGGCTCTTTATGTTACTCTAGCCATTAAACAACCAGAAACAAGCTCTTAAGTTTAATTCAATGGAAGCATTACCGCGAGAAAGATAGGTTGATCTAAGGCAATAATCACATTAAGTTCATAATTATTAACCTAGTTTATATTTTCCAATTGCAATCTCCTGATCTACAATGTGCCTACTAATGATTCGAAATTTCATGTACAATTACGGAGCAAGATTTCTAAATCTAAGCAAGAGGACAAACAACCAGATTATATTCAGTTGGCCACCCCAAATACAATCAGCAAGCAATCATAAGCATTAGATATGGGAAAATACAAGCAACTTAAATTAGAGAATTTGATAACAATTTCTTACACAATCAACTCACAAAATCCATATCAAGGGCTTTGAAATCACCCTCAACCAATTCAAATTTAGTTACACATATTCAATCAGAATAACAAATACAATACAGAGAAATTCCAGAATTGAAAAGAAAAGAACGAACTTAGCAAATTCTTTGAAAATCTTCTTTGTAGATGAATCTTCTTGGAATTGTAGTTCCTCTTCTTTCAAAATCTTCTTTCTCCTTCCAGAACTCCAAGGGATAAAGAGAAATCTAGAACTGCGCATCCTCCCACGTTGACCTCTTCAAGTTAGAAAATAAACTAAAAATTAGTTTAATACTCATGCTACAGTAAGCTACAGTGCTCCGTATTTAATAACATGCTACAGTGATATATGGAATTACAAAATATACACTTTTCATACCATTTTTATCACAACTTTCGGTACACTACATAAATTCGTGAACCGTAAATTTCTCCAGAAAATAGACTTCGAGAGCTTTTCAATGGTATATAGCATGTTATCTGGTTAATTGTATATCGATACAATCAACTCCAAGAAATTGGTTGACTAGCAGAGGTGAAAATGAAGGGTTTTACTCCAATTTGTGTAAGTTCCTCCAAAACTCCTACAAACATAAAAAACCACACAAAAACATAAAAATACCAAGGAATATAGCAAAGAAACATGGACGAATTGATATAAAAGTAATACATAAATAGACACTTATCATAAAAATAAATGCTTGGTCTAGGAAAGAGCTACTACGCCAAGAGGCGAAAGAGCACAAAGGTACAGTATGTATTAAATGTGTAGATAGAATTGTAACCAGACTTGTCGTTCATTAGGTTTTGCGTCCAGGAATAGAGAAGATAAACTTTCATTATTAAGAATGGTTTGAGTAATGAGTCGCTGGATAATGTTTTGTTAACTCTCGAGTCACATTCTTGTGGACTTGTTCAGCGTGAATTGCTTAATCTATGGACACAATTTCGTGATGAATTGCAGTGTTATATTCTAGGGAATCTGACTAAAAACGACCCTGTTTGCCAGTTTATAAGAAAACTGGATGGGAAGCAAATCCCCGACTCATAGAAGGCGTTTCAGCCGTTACTGGACGTAAAACAAGAGGAAGATGTGAGCCACAATCACAACTACTTGTATATTTGAATGTGTGTTGTTGTTGTCGAATTTTATTTCTTTCTTGTTTCGTTTGATCTGATTATCAATGTGTTTTTGTGTTATTGTTGTTTGTTGATTTTGTTTGTTTTAATTTCAAGTTTTCTTTTTGACAAACCATATGACTACCCTATGGCATAAGTACACGTGGGAGACAAGTGTGGAGTTTTGTCAACCCCCGCCGAAAGTGTATCTCCATTTTCCATGCTTCACGTGGGAGACAAGTGTGGAAGTTTTGTCAACCCCCGCCGAAAGTGTATCTCCATTTTCCATGCTTCACGTGGGAGACAAGTGTGTAGGTTTTGTCAAAACTCGCCGAAAGCATATCTCATTTTTTCAAATCTTGGGGCGATAAATCTGCATCGAGCAACCCCCACCGAAAGTATGTCCCCATGTGTCAAAATTTGAGAGTTTTATGGGTGGATATATACATTCTGCATATTTTCATATGTCATTCCATAACCGGTCTTGCAATTGAAAAGCATAATATCTAACGTGTCTTACACAAGATTAGAGCACTTGTAGACATGGAGAAAACACCAATTCGGCGATTCCGCAATATATGCGTATTTTGCGGATCGCAATTTGGTAAAGATGGAGAGTTTACCACAGCAGCTCTTGATCTTGGTAGGACATTAGCTGCGAGGGGTATTAATTTGATTTATGGAGGGGGTAGTCTTGGGTTAATGGGGTGTGTGTCAACAGCTGCATCCCTAGGAGTGAGCAAAGTTCTCGGCATTATCCCTAAACCATTAGCGGTACGAGATATCGTAGGCAACACAATCGGGGAAGAGTTACAGGTCTCTAGTATGCATGAGAGTATTGCACATATGGTTGTTAAGTCCGATGCATTTATAGCTTTGCCGGGTGGTTATGGTACATTAGAGGAGATATTTCAAATCACCTCTTGGCACAGCTAAACATCCATCGGAAACCCATTGGTTTGTTAAATGTCAATAATTTTTTTGATGGTTTGTTGTCTTTTCTTGATCAAGCAGTAGAAAAAAACTTCATCTCACAGTCAGCGGGGCAAATCCTGGTTACAGCTTCAAGCAGGCGAGTAATTGACAATAAATACATCGAATTCGTTATTCACTGATCCAACAATAGCTCGGATAATTGGTTTGGGAGGGAAGGCAATAAAAGGCGTAGACTGGATTTAACGCTCCATCTGTAATCTCTATCTATTGGTTTGCTTCGTTTTTGTTTACTTTCCTTTTAGTGTGTTTATTTGAGATTTTTCATGTCATTTCTTTTGAGCTTTTTCAGGTTATTTTTTTCGTCCCAGGTAATATTTTCTAATCTCGGTTTTTAGAGTGGTGGCTTAAAAAGTTCAAGTTCTCTTGAAACGCATTCTGGATTTCTTTAATCCATAATGGCTGAATAAGGAGACTAACTTCTAAACTTTTTAGACCCATTCTAACTGACTTGTTTTTGTTTGCTGGCTTGTTGGACTTTGTTATTTTATGAGTAAGTTTAGTTTTGTGTAATTTTGAGTTGTTATGTGTTTTTGTCTTTATCAGTTTCGATTCAAAAAAAAAATTGTGGAAAAACCTGAGGATTGCAGAATATGGGGTTTCTTTAACCCTTAAACGCATTCTCTCTAAATAAATCTATTAAATTTTATTATGTAGTTGTTATTTCATTGTATTGAAAGTGTCTGTTTCTTGTTTTGTTCTTTCATAATAAAGGTATATAGGCTGGAAACCTTAAGTCTGCGGGCTACTGGTCCTAAGGATTGTTAAAATATACAATCTTGACTCAGGTTGAACAACGCCACGTACCTCTTTTCTTGCATTTTGTGGGTCGATGATAAGATAATGATTGAATTAAGAATAACTCTTGGAAAATGATAAATGATGCATGGATCTGTGTGCTTGAATGTTTATTGGTTTTCGCTTTGCTTTTGATTCCTTGCGCAACATTGAGCACTGAGCTATTATCACTGAGTTATTTGTTCACTTAGAGAAAGTTTATGTAATTTAAATGTTTCTTCAGATTTCAATGAATTCTAGAAATTGTTTGATGGTCACTCGAGGCGAAATCCTAGACTGTGCAACATTGGGGAAATGATTTAGCCATCTTTGGACCGTTTGAGCCTTAATAGCCAACCTTGACTGAAATTGATCCCTAGTTACCCCTTTGAGCCTCTGTAAGCCTTTTTCTTTGTTAACTCACTAAAAGATTTCCTAACCTCAAATGAATTTATTTCAAACAGTTTATCCCTTACCTATGAGCATGTAGATCGTTCACAATTAAATTTTGAGCTTTGTTCTGGTTTTGGAAAGTTAGAGGAGGTTGGGATGTGTCATGAGCAATACAAGTGAGTTCTATTGTGTTTAAAAAAAAAAAAAGAAAAACAGAAAAAAAACCAATCTGTACTTATCGTCCACGTACTTACACATTGAGGACAATGTGTTGGTTAAGTGTGGGGGAGGGGAAGTGTAATAAAAAAAAAAGAAGAAAAAAAAGAAAAAAAGAAGAAGAATAAGAGATCTATACCCTTAAGTGTTCTTAAAAAGAATGAAACAACAAAGTGTGGGGGTGTAGTTTTCTTTTGTTTTCTGCCAAAAAAAAAAAAGATTGAGTGTTTTAAATAAGTTTGGGGGAGTAACCTGGTGAATTGAAATGAAGTTTTGTTATAGGCTTGAGCTCTGCACAGTCTTGAATGATTTATGTGTTTGTAGGTGATTTGAGCCAAATTATTATCCTTTATCATACCTTCACCCAAGCCAAACGTTACAAGCTTAATAAAGTCCTACTTGATCCTTAGTGTTGTGTATGTCTGCATTAGTGGAGAGTGACTTGAAAAGCAGGCCTATGGAGTTCATTTATACACACATCTTCAATATTAAATAGGATTCATTTTTATGCATAAACTCATTCGGGTTACGAGTGATTAGGTGAGAATGGCTCGACACACACACACTTGAGGAATTGAAGTGAAGCGAAACTAATCCTTGAGATGAAATTCTTGATCAAGTGCATTATTTTAAAGTTCTCCTTGGGTTATAATTAAGTGCAATCTTTGAGGCCTATTTGCAAGATGAAGCATTTGTGTGTTTTAATTTTTTGATTCTGTTTCGGTTTAGTTTTATTTCATATTGTCGTAGTTGCTCGAGGACTAGCAAAGTCTTAGTGTGGGAGAATTTGATAAGTGTCTATTTATATATCATTTTCATATCAATTCGTCCATGTTTCTTTGCTATATTCTTTGGTATTTTTATGTTTTGTGTGGTTTTTGATGTTTGTAGGAGTTTTGGAGGAACTTACACAAAATTGGAGTAAAACTCTTCATTTTCACCTCTGCTAGTCAACCAATTTCTTGGAGTTGATTGTATCGATATACAATTAACCGGATAACATGCTATATACCATTGAAAAGCTCTCGAAGTCTATTTTCTGGAGAAATTTACGGTTCACAAATTTATGTAGTGTACCGAAAGTTGTGATAAAAATGGTATGAGAAGTGTATATTTGTAATTCAATATATCACTGTAGCATGTTATTAAATACGGGGCACTGTAGCAAGTTACTGTAGCAGAGTATTTAAACACATTTTAGGGTTTTATTTTCATAACTTGAAGAGAGGAAAACGTGGGAGGAGGCTGCATTTCTGGATTTCTCTCATCCCTTGGAGTTCTTGAAGGAGAAAGAAGATTTTGAAAGAGGAGGAACTACAATTCCAAGAAGATTCATCTACAAAGAAGATTTTCAAAGAATTGGCTAAGTTCTTTCTTTCCTTTTCAATTCTGGAATTTCTCTGTATTGTATTTGTTATTCTGATTGAATATGTGTAACTAAATCTGAATTGGTTGAGGGTGATTCAAAGCCCTTGATATGGATTTTGTGAGTTGATTGTGTAAGAAATTGTTATCCAATTCTCTAATTGAAGTTGCTTGTATTTTCCCATATCTAATGCTTATGATTACTTGCTGATTGTATTTGGAATGGCCAAATGAATATAATCTGGTTGTTGTCTATTGCTAGAGTAGAAATCTTGATCCGTAATTGTCTTGAATTTCTAATCCTTAGTAGCAAAATTGTGATCAGAGATTGCAATTGGAGAATACAACCTAAGTTAAATAATCCGAGCTTGTGTGTTTATTGCTTAGAGCAACCTATCTTTCTTATCGTAATGCATCCATTGAATTAAATTTAGAGAGCTTGTTCTAGGTTGTTTAATGGATAGATATTAAATAAAGAGCCTATTTTGTTTAACAACAAAGTAAGGAAAGATTGGGATAACAGAGCTTGTTGTTATCTACGGTTGATAACTTCAATGCTGTAATTGGATTACAATTCTCTGTTAATTCACAAATTCATATCTTGTGGCAGAGAATGAACTCTTAACCAAGTGTCTCTCATTGATTTTTCACTCCATTTAACTTTGCTTTGTGTTATTCTTCATTTGCTTTCGTATTAAGTTTAGTTAATCAATCAACAAAACCCCCCCTGTTTAGTTTCTTATTGCTGGAAAATAACAAATTCAATTAGAATCAATCCTCGTGGGAACGATATCTACTTATCACTTTATTACTTGTGCGACTAGTATACTTGCTAGTTTCGAACGCATCAAATATAATCTTTGTAACAATGGCTGGTTACTTGGATTATATAATGAAAGGCAACATTGGGTGCCAGCATTTGTGAAGGATACTTTCTGGGCAGGAATGTCTACCACACAACGTAGTGAAAGCATGCATGCTTTTTTCGATGGGTATGTAAATTCAAAAACCACCTTAAAACAATTCGTGGAGCAGTAGGAGAATGCATTAGGAGATAGGGTGGAAAAAGAAAATCAATTAGATTTTAGTTCTTTGAATTCACGAATCCCTTGTATCACTCATTATGCTATGGAGAAACAATTTCAAGATTCCTATACAATTGCCAAATTTAAAGAGTTTCAACAAGAGTTAGTAGCTAAAATTTTTTGTGAATTGTCTTCTTCCAAGTAGAATGGTTTGGTAATAGAGTTGTAATAAATGAAGATATGATGATTGGAGAGATTCAACGTTGTATTTTTTTTGGTTCAATTAAATGAGGTTGATTTGAATGTTAATTACAGTTGTCGATTGTTTGAGTTTAGAGGAATTTTATGTCGTCATGCAATTGTGGCTTTGATTCATAAGATAATTTTCAAAGTTCCAGATAAGTTCATTCTAAGGCGGTGGAGGAAAGATGTAAGAAGATGTTATAGCAAAGTAAAATAAGTTACAATAATTGAAGCACGAAGCCTGAAGCAAAACGATTTGACCAAATGTGCAATTTATTTTATGATGTTGCAGATTTGGCATCAATTAGTCAGGATAAGTGCAACATGGTGATGGACATGGTGAATGATCTTCGAAAAAAATTAATATTGAATGAGAGTGATGGTAGTTGTGGTAAAGAAAAAGACTTTGGCAATGAAGGAAAAAAGCATGATGATATTTCAGAAGATGAGAGTTGTAAAATTCTTACTCCACGAGCAGTTCGAAGCAAAGGTCAGCCTCCATTTAAAAGAAGACAATCTAAGGTTGAGCAAGCTGTTCGAAAAATTAAAGAAAAGAAAATCCGAATGCAAGCAACTACTAAAAAATTAGTGCAGGTTAAAAACTATATATTGTTGAGTAAATTTTATGAAACATTTTACTATTCTAATTGTTTCTTCTATGTATTATAGGATTTCAATGAACTAGATAATGATGAAACTATCAAATTTGGTGATACACAGGCTTTGAATTGTGATGCTAACATATACGATACACAAGAGAGTATTATTCATTAGGTGATGAAATTTTTTTGAATGAATAAGTTTATATTTATATGGTTCAAGATATATATTTATGAAACTTAACTTGTTATCATAGTTGTGTAATTTTTTTTATTATTATGAAAAATGTTAGGATCCCAAAATTCTTCAACCTGCACCTAGAGTTGTACCTACAGATTTATTCCTTGCAGAGGTTACTAATCCTCCATTACAAGTTTATGGTCACGGATACGGATCGGAACTTTTTCTATGCCTTTACGTGAAAATAGCTTACAGGTATACTTGTTTTTCCCAGTTATTATGCTTCTAATATGATTAAAATTTATGTATTATAATCTAAAGTATGTGATTTGTTTTCTCCTTAGGGTCAGCACTTTCTATTGAGGACTACTCATGGTATTCACACTGTATTGGAAACTTCATCTCATAGATTACAGAGTTATACACAACAAGAACAAGTACATAGATTTATATAATGAAGTGATACATCGATTTCTTTATCTTCTATATAATTATACAAATTTTATAACATATACAGGAAAAATCAATGTCACAACAAAACCATGGAAGCGTAGGCAAAGGCAAACCAAGATAAAATGAAAATTTGCGGTTTTCATGTAAGTATTAATGGTTACTAAAGATTTAAAACAACTTATGAATTAGTCTCTTTTTTTTTTTTTTAATTAAATGAGTTAGAAAGTTGTAACGATTATATCTTATTGCAGGTTCTTGGAATCAGAATTAATCCATCACCAAATTACTACATAGATTGGACTATTTATGGTTACATTGACAATGTTTTTGTTATATTGGGTAGTTAATTTTGTTTCTGAAATTATTAAAATGGTTGTTTGATGTATAACATTGTTATGATTATTGGTAAGATTTATATTTCAATTCTAATGTCCAGAATTAAATTATTGTATAGACTCAATATTTATTGAGTAAAGTTCTCAACAACAAAAAAAAGAAAGAAAAGCCTGATTAAAAAAGGCATTCCTCGAAATTTAGCATTAACACCCGTACCGGGCTGTCTATATTGGACAATAAACAAAGATTAATATATGTGCTGGCTAACTATGTAGGATATTAAACAAAGAATAATTAATCATATTATTTTACGTAACAAATTAAATCAATTTGTAAGTTCTGGAAGTATGCAGTTATAAGAAGTATAACAGTAAACTGTAAAGTAAATCGGCACAGGAGAATTTTTACGTGGTTCGGTTATAAAACCTACATCCACGGACAACTATAGAGCTACAATTCAATAAGTTCTTGTTTGTACAATCTTTAGGACCTTTTACAGTGCTGACTCACTCTCATACACTGACTTAATCTTTGTAAAACAAAATCCCGCCAAGATCTTAAACTCTAGTGACACTACTCACTCTATCACAATAACTTAACAACACACCATTTAAGTAAAACATTAACAAACGAGGTCTAATGCTGAATACATAACACTTAACCAGCAAGTATCCAAAGGGTCTACAAAACTCACACAGCTTAATCACCAAGTCATGTACGATTTTACCTCTCATACATGAATCAAAGACTCAAAGAATCAAATCAATAAAGACATTCCTATTTGTGTTGAAGCTCTCCTCTTTAATTGTTGGAATGTCGAGACATGGACACAAATCAACCAATTAATTAGCCAACTTGTCGAC
Source organism: Boswellia sacra (assembly GCA_013180625.2). NCBI lineage: Eukaryota > Viridiplantae > Streptophyta > Magnoliopsida > Sapindales > Burseraceae > Boswellia > Boswellia sacra. The sequence continues at coordinate 16,602 of SNVD02003908.1, forward strand.
TAATCAATTAACCAGTTATGAAAATATCACATGGTATATATAGTGAGAGGCCCGGATGAAATCTCCTAGAAATCCTGTAAAAATTCTAATCAAAATTACATTAGGATTAGGAGAAATAAAATAGGAAGATATATAATGAAACTCCTAAAGAAATTAGGACAAAAATAAATATTCTCCTATTTCAATTAGGATACAAGATACTATATCCTAATCTAAGGAGATATTTATTGTAAACCAAATACTTCCTAAAATATACTTCTAGAAACAGTAAAATAAGAAACAAAATCATATTCTAGTTTTATCACAAGTTGAACAAAATTCATCATTTGCATGGCACATGCACGTTGACACCAACAATCTCCCTCTTTTTGGTAACTTGTGATGAAAACACCAAACTGTTTCTGATCAAAGAAAATTACACATGATAAGTCAATCATAACAATAAGCTATCATGAAATAGCAAACAGAAAATATCATGTGTACGCTACAACAAAACAGGCCTTTTATATTGGCCAAAAATTGACATATATCAATATGTATGTCAGTTTTCGCGTGACATAAATGGACTTGTCACATATTCCTATGCGTGTCACTTGGTCAAACCGATACAAAGATATGTATCATTCAGAAACAAACATGTATGGAACAAATATTTGTCATTACGTGTCGAATTGTATCAAAAATGTGTCTACCAATAAGTGACACAAATGTAGTGTCAGTCACCAAACGACACAAATATATTAAATTGTGTCACTCACGAGTTGACACATATTTATTGTCATTCACTGAGTGACACAAAATGGACATCACATAAAAATTATATGTGTCGTTTTTGGGCTGACATTATATATATGTCATTCACTGAGTGACACAAGTTGACACTTTTATGTGTCGTTTTTAGGCCGACATGTACTTTTGCACATATATAATACGTGTCGGCCTAAATTTAGAATTCAAGCCGACACATATTACATATTTTTTATTTTTAGAAACCTGGTTTTATATGTATATATATATACAAGAACACGTAGATAGCAAAAAAATGTATCCAAATAATAAATATTTATAACTTACCAATTTGAGCTCAAATTTTATGAAAGTAATGCAATAAGATTAAGGCTAGATTAAAGAAAAGGCAAGAGTTTAAAATCCACTGATAATCTTATTATCTTGTGATATTGAGTATGATGCTTGCATGTCAGAAATCAAGTAATTGATGCCTCATTTAATGTGAACTAAAGGTGCATGAGCTAAAGAAACATGTTAAAAAGATCTGTACATGTAGACATGTTAAAATGTTGATTGGTAGAAAATGTTCAAAGGGCACACAAGTAGCAATCTGTGCAGACCTCAGGCTTTCCTGTTGACAGTACACGAACCAAAGATGACTTCCCCACATTGGGAGCTCCAACAAGACAGAGAGTAGGTGTCTTTAGATCAACCACTAGCATGGCCCGCAAAGTCTGTAAACCATAAAACAAATAAACATAATTGTCAAATATGACTGGTTGTAACATGATCAATTTATATCTATGTTTACAATGAAACTACATAACCTTAAAATAAAAAAAGGCAACACTAGCAAAGCTTATAAAGTGTTGGAAGATAAAAATTAAGAAACAAAATAGAAGTAATTAACTGGAGTGATTTACAATAAAGAATCACACAAAAGTTTAAGAGCAATCACTCAAAATAGAAGTAAATGGAGTGATAAACAAATTCATTTCTAGTCAAGTGCATCAAAATGTGCTATAGAATGGGAAGTGCAAGTACAGAACATTGATGCACCACTCATCAATGAACTT
>SNVD02003909.1:0-18436 GCA_013180625.2 Boswellia sacra
GTAGCCTGTCAACAAACCTAAAGTGCCACCTCCAATGAGCAGAGATCGCCAACTGATGGGTCCTTCTGCTCTCGGAACATTAACACGAGTAATTTTCTCTGAAGATCTTGCGTCTTTTGATTCTTTTACGTCTTTTGCCGAGCCGGAATCAGTCGAATTGTATTTCGCACCTCTGTTAGATAGCGCAGCTATCGATTGACACGATGATGGACGGCGAAAAACGACTCGGCAGGTGGCTCTGCACAGTTGAAACATTTTATACTAAATCTATGTTGCTAGGAGAAAAGCTTGACTGGTTGGGGAGGCTGCAAACTTTGATGAATGAACAAGTGAAAGTGAGATGTCCAAACGAATGAAGATAAGCTTGACATTCGGTTACATGCGTTCAATCAAATGAAAGTGCGCTGCGCGTGTCGCTCAGAAGAATTAAGCAAAGAGAACAGCTGATTTATTAACTGCTTATGAGACGTATTATACATTTGCAGATTATGCCTACATCAGAGCAAGTTAGTTTCACTCTCTTGGTCTCAATTTATCTTCCTTGGTCTTTTTCTTTTTCTTGTCACGCTTGAAAAGCTTGGTCGCTATATTTGACGTCGAATGTCTGTTTGAAGTCGATGGGTAGTACTGATCGCTGTCTCGTGTTCCATTGGTCAAAGCTAAGCGGTTGTTGCGTGTGGGTCCAGGGTTAGAATCATAGCCTAGCTGGTTGTAGGAGCTGAAGTTTCTCGCTTGCTGCATCCAGTCTTGCTCGAACCTCTCGGCCTCATTCTCCTCCAGATTGACAAGATCCTCAGTTTGCTCCTCCTCGCCAGTATAGACATTCTTAGATTTTTTCTTTATATGTGCCCTATCTTTCATATGATGCCCGATAGCCAGCTCTTGGTGTCCAGTTCTGGAGTCACGCACCGCTGCTTTGGTTTCTTTCAGACCATCGGGTCCTTGTTTGACCTCATTCGCACGCTGATAAACTTGCTGGCGGCCGTGCTCGTCCGTTGTCACAGTGGTGATGCTCGACGAGCAATAACTGAATCCATTGTGCTGGCTGCCATTGGTGGCCATTGATTGCATTGACTGGTGCATTGCCTGAAATGGGTCCATCATCATCATGGACATGGGATTCATGAACCCGTGTGGCATCAGCGCTCCAAATGGGTCATTGTGCCTCGATTGGTCTTGTTGGGGCTGACCCGGATGGCCCCCCATGAAATTGTCAAGGAGATTCGCTCCAAGCATCGGGAAACCCATGCTCTGCATCATATTCCTCATGTAGCGTTCTGTATTCATGATGATAAATCTCTAGCGATGATAATGAATTTCAAGGTGTCGCAGGATCTCAGACTGGCCGATGAAGAAACACAGTAGAGTGCGCCTCGATTGATGTGATACTTGTTCGGAGCTGTCCAATAGATGATCTTTTGATTAGTATGATTGCTGGAAAGGATCTACTCAGGCAGGGTGGTTATCGAGGAAAGTGAAGGTACTAAGATGGAGAGAAATGATGAATAGCATGTGTGTGAGAGTTGGTGCGAGAAGAAGACAGAGCTGGGTTGTGTTTACTGTGAGAGTGCAATCCAGCGCGCACCAAGATAGAAATCTCGCGAAGTTGCGTGTCAATTCTCGCACAGCTCCCGCTGCTCGAACGAATCTATCGGTCCGGCCTGCACGGTGCGCACCAACGCTGAGGTGCATCGCAACTTGCACCACTCAGTGTGACCTAAACTGGGCTGCGCGCGCAGGCGGCTGGCTGCAGGAGCTTGCAAACCGCAAGCAGCGTCGAGTGCGCGAGACAAAGAGAGTGCAAAAATGCGCGGGGGGCGAAGAAGTCCAATCTAGACTCAGTTCCACTGCGGTCTGGATTCCTGCCCCCGCAAGTCTTAGTTGGCCTTCCTTGAGACTTAGGCAGAGTGCCTTAGCTGACCACGGCTGCAACGGTCAGCAATGGTTCGCATGATAGTGAATTCGTGGCCATTGTGAGCCTATCCGTTGGAATGCTTGCGGCCAGCCAACACTGAGCCAGAGCCGGCCCGCCGCCGGCAGCCGACTGCGAGAACGCCAAGCCGATGCAGCTCTGCACCGTAACCGCCGGGTGCCAAGTCCCGCGCGCCTGCGCGTTTGCGTGTCTGCTCAAGTGCATGGGCCCGTGGCTCCATTATATTGGCACTGGCGTCGTTCGCTCCACACCACGGGGATGCCGGACGCCCGACCACAGCCGCCGCCGAGGATGCCTCTCTGCGGGGGGAAGTTGTGCAAGCTCGCAGTCAAGCGTTGCAGAGATCGCCCGTTGTGTGCGCCTGTGTGCCCGAGTGCTCGTGTTTGCGTGAGGATGGTAGGCGAGGCGGGGCCGGCTTCACATAACAACCAGACAGCGCAGCGAGTCTCGTTGTTGTCGAGGGCAGGCAGTTTCCTGTCAGTTGTCTCTAGCTAGTCACCTCATATGCCGCCGACCGGCATTTTGTCGCCTTGATTATGGCATTGTTGCTGATCGTTCGTCGAGGGGTCTCAGTATGTCGGAACTACCGCCGGATCAGAGTCGAGCACCCTGATTTCAAACAACCGAACGGCGGGCGGGTTGCCTCTGCTCGGGCTCACTCGAATCGGTCGCCTCTCGTGTGCGCCGGTCGTCTTCGCTCCAGTGCACTGGTCCAACGACGGTCGCTGAGTCTGTGCGCGCACGGCTCTTATCTGCCTTCCCTGGGTTGTGTCAGTGTTGGTTGCCGCAAGGCTCGCGTTTCCGAAAAGACGCTGCCTGCGCGGACAGCTCGGGGAAAAAAATTCTCTTGAAATTGCAGACACAAGCCACACATTCACACTAACTCCAACCAGCCGAGAGAACTTTGGAGCTTCTCGAACTTGGGAACTTGTCGCTCTCATACTCATCCAAATTTCCCACATCCCCATCGGCCCGCTAATTGTGTGCACATTACTCATCCAGTCCACACTCCATAACGGCGCTGTGGAAAGCCAACTCTGGCCCAGCCCACCGGGCGCACTGACGCACGCACGAGACAGTATTGCAATCCCATCACCACTCGACACAATCCACTTCTACAGGCTCACCGAACCAATACAAACCATCGACACACCACTGCCCCCGGAAAACACATCCCCACAACAACCCACGTACTCAAAACTGCTGTCCTTCTCACACTCGTGATCATATTACACAGACACACATACACACACACACACAAACACAAACAACACGACAATCGCCACTCACTATTCTTTCTGCAACCACAACGAAGGCAACGACCTGACCTGATATTCTATCCGTCATTGCATGTGTACTTATGTATATTTGCATTTGTGCGGCATCATTAACTCACCATAGACGAGCCCATACTCAGAGCAATACTTTCTAATCCATAACAACGCCACACAAGCCAGCACACATGTAAACGGTCACTAGTCTAGTCTATTGCTAACGACCATCTACTCAATATCATCGTCTACATGACAACCAAACCAAACCATCTACTTCACATCAGCTATTCCATCTCACAAGCCACGATACTCTACTGAAACAACACGCCAGAACTTAGAAACTTGGACCGCGTGTCTTACATGTTCAGTTTACTCCTTGCTCAACCACTCAGTCGAACCTTATTATGGTCAGACAATTGTAAGTCATAGTATGTCGCTTAATGCGACTGGAGGTCATAATAGTTTTCACTGCATCATAAAGGTTCTTTGATGGATCTACCTAGGATGACCACTTCAATTTGTAGAAGGAAACACCAGAGAAAACCCAATCTTGACAAGCGGATAAGCTGCCCGCAACACACGAACAACTCACCCCATACAATAGCAAAACTCTGCCAATTCAACAAAAATCATTATGCAATCCAGTGTCAGACAAGCAAATGCCTGAGAATGTTATCTAAAACAGATTGGGCTCGGCAAAAGCCGAGTCCGAATATTATTTTTCCATACTTGGCGATCTTAGCTATTGGCTGCCTGTTCCAGAATTTAGTTTCACTACCTAGTTATGCACAGCAAAGCACGCCTCATTTCATCAATCAACCCACACCCCTGCAAGCAATCGTACCCACCAAAGCCACAATCGGCACCCTCGTATACAAACTCCAAGCAAGATCTGACAATCCAAGCGGCCATAACAACATCAGATACATTCTCTCGTTGGATAGAACTAGCGGACGTTTCGAGGTAGACGAGCGCACCGGCGAGGTCAGAACGCGAGGCAATGAACCATTCACCTTGGACAAAGAATATCTCATCTATGTGCGTGCTGAAGATCATAGTCGTTTCATTGTAGGGCAAAACTATCCATCTACTCCAGAGGTCCGGCTATCGATCATCGGAGGTCGTAGACCACCCCAGTTTTACATGGAAAAGTACTCTATTAGCATCCGGGAAGACACCAAGAGAGACAGTGAGATCTTAGGTGTTAAAGCCAAATCTTTCTCGGATCGCGAAATAAGATACACACTGCAAGCTCGAGGTCGGGGTGCGGGCACCTTCATAATTGATGGGAATACAGGAAAAATCAAGCTCGCCAAGGAAATCGATTATGAAGACATGCGCCAACCCAAGTCATACACGCTTCGAGTAAATGCTTCTGAAGACTCTGGCGGTTATACTTCGTCCACCGATGTAACTGTTGGTATAATGGATGTCAATGACAATGCACCCAGATTTGAGCTCCCAGATTACCAAGTCCATGGCGTCATGGAAGACGTGAAGATTGGTCAATTGATACATACCATAGCTGCGACTGACGCTGACTCGGGCAAAAATGCAGAGATAGAGTACTCAATTGATAGAAACGAATTCTCAATCGACTCAAAAGGAAACATAATTACAAGTCGACGTTTGGATGCAGATGTCAACAATACTTATGTGCTCACTGTGAAGGCAACTGATAGAGGCACTCCGCCATTATCTGGGACTGCAGTGGTCCGAGTATACACTGAGAACACTAATGACGAAGCGCCAAAGTTCAGCCAAGATGTATATACACCCAATGTAGATGAGAACGCCGGTCCAAGAACACTAGTCACCACGGTTGTCGCGAGCGACAAAGATGGGGATGGTGTGATATTCGGATTTGCTCCAAACACAAATAACGCTTCACTATTTCAAATAGACGAGCGTACAGGTGTTATCCGACTATCTGACAAAGCTGTCAAGTTAGATCAAGACAAATACGAACTAAATGTCACTGCTAAGGATGACGGTAAGTGTTGTGATAAAGGAAATAATATTATTCACACGAGCACCGCCATCGTCGCAGTATTCATTACAGACGTCAACGATCAGAAGCCGACGTTTGAAGAAGATTGTGCCAACTACAACCCAACTGTCCGCGAGAACTCACCTTTTATGACACCTGTCTCTGTTGTGAAAGCCACAGATAATGATAAAGGCCACAACGGTAAAGTTCGATACTCAATAGTCAAGCAACACAATCAGAAAGGCAGCAAATTCGTTATCGACGAGATCACGGGCGAGATTAAGACTAACAAAGTATTCGACCGAGAAGGAGAGGATGGTCGGTTTGTCAGTGTAACAGTCAAGGCTGTAGATCGTGGTACTCCACCGTTAGAGGGGGTCTGTTCATTTAAAGTGGAGATTACAGACGTAAATGATAATCCTCCTCTCTTCGATCGTCAAGAGTACCACGAAAATGTACGTCAGGACATGGCTATCGGATCTCACATACTTCGAGTCTCTGCATCTGATGAGGATGTAGATTTAAACGGTGCCATCAGTTACCATCTTTCTCCCGGAAACAGAAAGGATGATTTAGACTACTTCACAATAAGTGCTGAAACTGGGTGGATATCATTGAGAAGAGCACTCGACCGTGATTCATATCAATTCAAGGCTCTGGCTCGCGACCAGGCGCCGCCATTTCATAATGCGTCTGTCGATGTCGTGCTAGATGTCGTTGATAGAGCTAACAGTCCACCTCAGTGGGATCAACAAGTTTATACGAAGAGAGTCAGGGAGAACGAAAGAATCTCATCGAAAATCATCACGATCAAGGCAAGCTCAGGCATGAAAGACAACAACAACGTCTTCTACACGATCATTCGTGGTAGCACTGAACAGACAAACAAGCTCCAGACTTTCTTTCTGACTACACGCAACGAGGGTCCACACGTTGTTGCCGACATATTCCTAAATTATAATCTAGATTATGAGCGTATAACTTACTACAACCTTACTGTTCGAGCAGAGAACGATGGTGTCCAACAGCTTGCATCGGAATGCTCTGTTAATATCGAAATTGAAGATGTGAATGACGAGATACCGTTGTTCGTCGAGCGCGAGCAGCAAACTGTCCTAGAGTCTATGCCTCCGGGAACTCGAGTTACACAAGTTCAGGCAATCGATAAGGATGGTACATCGCCCAACAACCTGGTATTCTACCAGATCGAGAGCCAAGATGGTGCTGAGAAGAATTTTACTATAGATCGCAACACAGGGGAGATATTCACCAAGGTTGAATTTGACAGAGAAGAAAAGCAAAACTATGCGCTCGTAATCCGAGCTATAGATGGAGCACCCTCCGATAGACCAGGGTCTGAAGGTAGGCCAAACTCAGTCACCACCAAGATACGTATCGGCATCGGTGATAAGAACGACAACAGCCCATACTTTGATAGTTCTCTCTACGAAGCTGAGGTCAATGAAGACGAAGACACTCATCATGTTCTTATCACAGTCACTGCAAAGGATAAAGATGAGTCCTCAAAGCTGCGTTATGAAATTGTGAAGGGAAATATAGGTGGAGGAGCTTTCGCAGTCAACAACGAGACCGGCGCAATCTATGTTGCCGGTCCCCTCGATTATGAGCTGCGGAAGGAGGTAAGTTTGAAGCAAACAATTCAACGACTCTAACAGACTCACGACTCGCGAGGAGTAGGAAATCATTTCCTTATCTCTCTGTCTCTCTCTCTCTCTCTCTCTCTCTGTCTCTCTCTCTCTCTGTCTTTCTCTCTCTCTCTCTCTCTCTTTCTCAATCAAACTCACACTATTCTCTCGCTCCATAACTAGTACAAACTAGTATTGGTGGCATCCGACAACCTGAATGAGAACTACACAAATGTCATCATCAAAGTCAAAGGTATTGCATTCAAAGATATCGACAGTCTTCTCTCCTCCTTCTTTCACAGTACTTTACGCTAACTCTCTTAAACTATCGATAACTGGATACTCTAGATGTGAATGATAATCCGCCCATCTTTGACAGGCCGTCTTACCAGACAACCATCACCGAGGGTGATGATAGAAAACTTCCGAAAAAGATATTACAGGTGGATATCTATCTTGACTTTACAAAACCTGCCATTCAACTCCTCCCTTGCATCTTCTACCTTCAGTTCGGCTTTCTTCTATCAATCAAATATTCCTTCAAATACGATCCCTGTTATGTTAGAGCCGCTAAAATGTCTTGACCCTTGCATGATTTTAACCGATCCCTAAATCCATTGTGCATATAGTATAACCTCACACTTGTAGTGTCCGACTCTCTACTCGAGAGCAGTACCATTGTGCGAGTTAGAGTTAAGGATGTCAACGATCTCCCACCTAAGTTTAGCCAGAACGTCTATTCAGTTAGCATTGAAGAAGAGCTAAGCGAGCGTCAGAGTATCATAAAGGTAAATTTGTTTCCCCCCTTATTTTGCTTGCAAGATCCCAGTCTCCTTTGAATGGCAGATGATATCTTAGAGGAGAAAAATCTCTATCAATTTGTACTAACACGTCAACCAATCTTGAACATAGGTATCGGCAACTGACGGCGACAGAGATCGCCCTCAAAACATAGTCTACTTCATAACAGATCAAGGTACAGGAGACAAGAACGAAAAATTCTTCTCCATCAACTCTCAAACAGGTGAAATCTTCGTCGAGCGGCCCCTCGACCGCGATGCTCCCTATGGAAGACCAGTCTGGCGTTTCACAGTATACGCGGAAGATGAAGGGGGTCACAACGGTCTCGTTGGGTACGCAGATGTTGTTGTCAACCTCAAAGACATCAACGATAACCATCCATTCTTCCCTAACCAAGCTTACTATGGGAATGTCAGCGAAAGAGGATTACCAGATCAGGCTGTTATGACCATGCAAGCAATCGACTATGACGATATAAATGAAGGTAGAAATGCCAAGCTCACTTACGCCATATCCCAAAATCAGCTCAACGAAAATAACGAGCTAATATTCAGGATTGACGAAGACACTGGCGTTATCTACACTGCCGTCGGCCAGCTAGATCGTGAGACAAATCCAGAGTACACACTAAAAATCACTGCCACAGATGGTGGCGGCCACGAAGGTCATACTCAAGCAACTATCAGGGTGAAGGACGTCAATGATATGCCTCCAAGCTTTGCCAAAAAGGACTGGTTCGTTGAAGTTGATGAAACTCTCGATACTAGAATTCCGGAGACTCCGATACTCATAGTTCAAGTCAATGACGCCGACTCTTTGGAGTCCAACCGGTTCACATATCGCGTCATTGATGGGTTCGGCGCCGACAAGTTCACAATGGTTACTAACGCGGATGGAACGGGTTCACTGAAGATCGCCAAGCCGCTCGACTATGAAGATCTCGAACAGAAGTATGGGTTCAATCTGACAATTGAAGTCAATGATGGGGGTGACATACCAACTGTCGTCCACACGGACATCGCGACTGTCCGCGTCCGCCTCAGGGATATAAATGATAACCCGCCTCAGTTTGAAAATCCATCCATAGAGGTATCTGTTCCCGAGTCAGCACCTAAGGGTACATTGTTAGCCACATTCAATGCCTCCGATCCAGATCAAGGTGGCCAGTCTAAGGTTAGCTTCAGTATCGATAGGTCATCAAACAAGAAAAAGCAGTTCGCCATCAATCCGAAGACAGGAGCAGTTGTAGTCCAAAGGCCACTCGATCGCGAAGAACAACCTCGTATGTCGCTCAAGATTGTCGCGACAGATGACGGTGTGCCTCAGAGGTCGGCCATAGCCACCTTGACTGTTGTACTTGACGATGTAAACGATAATCCACCCAAGTTCTTGAAAGACTACGTGTCCATAGTATATGAGGGTAACCCACCAGGAAAAATCGAGGAGATTCAGGCTGCAGATTTGGACGATAGGGCTGCCGGAAATGGACCACCATTTTTCTTCCGAATGGATCCCAATGCTCCGCAGTTTATCAAAGACAGGTTTGAAGTTATACACGATACTGCTGGAGAAGGTATAGCTCACGTCCATACTAAACAGGTTCTTGACCGTGAAGCACAGAAGGAATACCAAGTTCCTATCATCATCCGTGATAGTGGTAATCCAAATTTGGCAGGCACAAGTTACCTTACAGTTGTTGTTGGCGACATCAATGACAACAAGATGTTTCCTGGTGGCAAGACCATCTTTGTTTACAACTATCGTGGCCAGTACCAAAATATACCAATAGGTAGGGTTCATGTTGAAGACTTGGACGATTGGGACCTACTCGACAAAAGGTTCGCTTGGGAAAACAACAATCCGCACCCCAACTTCCATCTCGATACTGCAAACGGAACCATCTTCATGAAGAGTGTGACCGAGGGATCATACATTCTACGCTTCTCTGTCTCAGATAAGAAATTTTCACAATTCGACGTACCATCAAATGTCACTGTAGTTGTTCGCAATCTGCCTGATGAGGCAGTCTACAACTCCGGTTCCATTCGACTATCGGGCATTACAGATGAAGATTTCATCAGAGTTTGGGATTGGAAGACACAATCTGTTGTCAGGAGCAAATATGATCGCCTCAGAGAAACACTGTCAAATATTCTGAAGGAGGACACCAGCAATATCGACATTTTCAGTGTAGTAACTCATTATCGGAAGGGCAGGATCCCCGAAACAGATGTACGGTTTTCCGCTCATGGATCACCTTACCACAAGTCAACCTTCTTGAATGGTTATGTTGCAATCAATCGTCGCGCTATTGAAAGAGAGTTAGGTCTCAACATCACCATGGTTGGTATCGACGAGTGCCTCAATGAGATGAACGCTTGCGATGGTAGCTGCACGAACACTTTGAGAGTCGAACAATATCCCCATGTTGTGAATGCCAATCGAACATCTTTAGTTGGTGTCTACACACGAGTTGTTCCAGAGTGTGAATGCGCTGCTAGGCGCCTAGATGAAATCGATGGCTGCAACTCACAGCCACCATTCTGTATGAATGGCGGCAAGTGCATCATGCAGAATCGTATCGCTACTTGTGAGTGCCCACCAGGTTTCTCTGGACCTCAGTGCCAAGTAACATCGCGAACTTTTGGCGGTCATGGATGGGCATGGTTCCCACCGTTGGAACAATGCGAAACCTCTCACCTAAGCTTAGAGTTCCTGACGCAGTCGCCCAGTGGAATATTGTTCTATAACGGACCTGTAGATGCGCCTGAGACTGGTGTCTCAATCAACCAGGATTTCATATCTCTGGAGTTGACCGATGGCAAGCCGCGGCTCATAGTCGACTTCGGATCCGGCACATCTGAAGTGACCATCAACCCAATTCGAGAATTGAACGACGGTGAATGGCATCATGTGGATATTTTTTGGAATAGAGAAGATGTCAGGATGGTCATTGACAACTGTCGAGATGCCAGATTCGACGAGGAGAGTGAACGTCCTGCCAACAACCGTTCTATGTGTGAGCAGAAGGTGATCCTCAAACCTTTCAGTGAATTCCTCAATGTCAACTCGCCTTTACAGATTGGAGGTGTTTTTCATCGAGAAATTGAAAAATACTTTCCTCAGTGGCGTCATCGACATACAAGGGAAGGATTCAAGGGTTGTATTCGTAATTTCATGCACAACACAAGGGTATACGATCTCGGATCTCCGGGTGGATCTATAGATAGTGTCAGCGGCTGCAGTATCTCCGAAGATCAATGTCAAGCCAACTCATTGACTAGTATGTGTGAACATGGTCAGTGCATCGGCAACTACAAGAACGCCTACTGCTCATGCGACCCAGGCTGGACCGGTTCGAGGTGTGACCTCGAAACTCAAGTCAAGATGTTCCAGCAATCAAGTTTCATGCGCTATGCTCTATCGTTTGATCCGAACCCATATATAACTGACATACAACTACGCTTCAGGACTAGACAGAAGAATGGAGAATTGATCCGCATCACTGGTAAGAATACCAGGGAGTATTGCGTCCTCGAAATCAAAGATCGTCGTCTGCGCTTTAGGTACCACCTCAACCAAATTCACTCTACAAAAGAGACAGAACTCACACTACCAGATTATATCATCAACGATGGTTTGTGGCACACAGTAAGAGTATTGCGTTACGGAAGTACTGCTTTGATTGAGGCTGATGGTGGTGGTGGCAGGAAATCCAATGAAGTCAATGACTACTTGAATCTACATCAACTTCTCATAGTCAGTAAGCAAGGTATCATTGTTGGCGGTGACGTCAATCATATGGGTCCTGCCGCCTACTATGTCGAGAACGGTCTACACGATAGTTGCATCACCGATATTCGCATCGATCAGCGTCATTTACCGATGGAGAATGGTTCTGAGAATGCAGCTGTGACTGAAAGTAGGAATATTATAGACGGGTGCATATCAACGAACAGTTGTGCCAAGGGTCAAAACACCTGCGCTGCCCCTTTCGTATGCACAGACTTATGGAACCACCATGAGTGCACGTAAGTTATATACCTATAGATCTCTAATGATGCTAACTTCTATAAGATATCACTTTTTCCATCTCTTGAGGATTACTTTCTTTCCGTGATCTCTAAACCTCTCTCGAATATCCTCTCTACTCCTGAAATCTCCGAACTGTGCTCTGCATTACTATGCCTCTATATATATCTTTCTACCTCGACCTACTATCTCTCTTATGAATGATAGATGCCCTCCCGGTTGGGTGGCAACCGAAGAGGGCGGTTGCACAGATGATAATGAGTGCTCCAGCGACCCATGCAACAACGGTGGCACATGCATAAATCTAGATAACGGTCAAGGTTTCTTGTGCGTCTGTCAACCCGGCTACACTGGTGACATTTGTCATCTGTCTGTCCAAGATAAGATGATACTTGTGGCAAGCAGCGCATATTGGGTCATAGCATTCGTTTTCATCAACGTCATTGGTAAGATTACGACTTTACTCAAATCACCATGAACTGCTCAAAACGTGTCTCGCAACTGTCCCACCTCTCCTCCGCTATATTTCTGTTCTCTATCCCCTACTATTCGGTTAGCATTATTGAATCTTGATTTTTATCACAAGTCCCCCGCATCTTATATGTTCTAACTTAAACTTATGCTTAATTCTCAACACTTCCCTTGCATGCTCATTATCGAATTCAACCTCTTACCGACAGATGTCCGAGAGGACTTGAGAAGAAAGAAACGATCCCGTTGACTTGTGGAGATCGAGATGAGTGCTGGTATTTGTCATGCGGATCGAATGGTATCTGCCACAACATTGATTTGGGTGGTGGATTTTATTGTGAATGCCCATACGCCTTATATGAGTACAAAACCTGTACCAACTGCACCTGCGATAACCTACTTATAGACTCTCAGTCAGTCCTACAAATCAGTTCTCGCGCTATATTTGCGATAGTAACAGTTTGCATGTTGATGAGCCGTAAGCATCTCCCATTTAGTTTACAGACCCTATTCTCTCCCTTAAACATTATGTCCCGAGCTACACGAACAGTTCTCGAACAATCTTTGGACATAACAGAAGTTCAATCGATACTAACAACTCTTCCGCTAAAATCTCACAGTACTAGTCGTTGCCCTCTTCTTTATGATGAGGAAAGGCACTATGGACCAGAAGTACGGACCCGGAGACCCCGACGACGATGTCAGAGAAAACATCATCAGCTACGATGACGAAGGTGGCGGAGAGGATGATATGCACGCATTCGACATCACGCCCCTAAGGATTCCCGTTGACGGAAGCGGCACTATGATCTCATCTAGAAGTAAGCAAAATATATTTAACAAGCCGGGAATACTTAAAGATCTCAGAAAAGGAACCGGCTATGACGGTGATGGTGTTTACGGAGCGGATATGACAACACAAAGCCAGTTCATTGATCCTGGAGTGCGCTTGATCGAGGGTGACGAGAGGGATGCAGCCTCGAGAGCTCTGGATGATCTCAGAAACTATGCCTACGAAGGTTGCGGAAGCACTGCCGGATCGTTGAGTTCGCTTGCCTCCATTGGCAAAGCCGAAGATGAAGGCCAAGACTTTGACTACCTTAACAGGTGGGGTCCTAGGTTTCAGAATTTAGCAAGTCTATACAGTCACAATGAGACTAATGAAGGCCACAACAACCAATGATAATCTACAGAGCACTATCTGCAGAGAATCATCGAATAGAAATAATAGATTAGTTTAACCAGATGCGTATTTTTATACTGAAATTAGGGGACGCAATCAATGTATCCTAAAATTCATAGTCACTGTGTAAACTGTACGCGCATGGGGAACAATATTCCTACTTCATGAGAATAAAACGACAATTCCTCACTTGAGAGCAATCAACTAAGCATCCA
Source organism: Boswellia sacra (assembly GCA_013180625.2). NCBI lineage: Eukaryota > Viridiplantae > Streptophyta > Magnoliopsida > Sapindales > Burseraceae > Boswellia > Boswellia sacra. The sequence continues at coordinate 13,546 of SNVD02003909.1, forward strand.
GTCCAGATGTTTTGTCAGAGATTCGAGTGAACTTTATTAAAACTTTTGTACTGTAGCGTGTTACGCAAGGCTGTCAAGTATGTGCTGATCATACTGCAGGGTTCCAATTAGAGAATGTTAATAATTCTTTAAGCTGACTCACCCTCATCCATTTTAGGAGCCAGATAGTATCGCATGTAACCGATCTCCTCTTCTTCGTCATTTCTGATTCCGTATGACACAACCAATGGAGCGTCGGTCTTTAGAGACAGTTTCATGCGAGGCGATAGTGGCGCCGCCTTAGAGAATTGGATGAGGTATTTCAGTGAGAAAGACAGGCAGATCGGCTCGAGCATCTTGATAGTAATACCCTCCTCGGGTTTGTCGGCGTCCTGACTCTGGGCCAGATTCACGGAACCGGTTCCCAGGTCGCCTGAGATAGAGAAGCGGACACTGTCCTTAACACAGCTTATGGTGACATTGTCTCCAATTTGATTGAGATCTCGACAAATGCGCTGAAATTTAGAAGATGGCATCTCAATGTCGACCGTGTACTCCTGATCTGGAATTCCCAGGTACTCGTTGTCGAGGTTGATGAGCTTAAGTTCGTACTCGCTAGTTTCAACGGCATTCTTGTCCTCGAACAATAAAGTGACCTTGTCGCACTCGTCGGTGGCTCGTATGGTGATGACATCATCATTGCCGGCACACTTGAGGAACTTGAAGAAGTTGGGCAAGTTCATGCCAAGCATGAGCGGCTTGTCGCACCGATACTGGTCGAAGGCCTCTGACTTTAGTTGTGCGGCGACGAGCGAGACGTGGGAAGTATCCATGGCCTGGAGAGCCATACCATTGGGCGAGCAGTCCCAACTTGCCTCGTTGACAAGATCTTTGACGGCATCGAGGATCTTCTTGAACAGCTGGCCCTGGATGAGTCTGGCCTCAAACATTTTGTTCAGATAGTTATAATAAGCTAGTATCTAGATAAGAATGATCAAGTAGAGGGGATTTATGGACTTGCGAGTGAGTGTCTTGACAGTGAATAGGATGTCAATTAAGTGTCTGAAGAGGGTTGTCTAGCGAATCTAAATGACTGATGTCAGTGAGGGTGCGAGCGGTGAAGCTGTGCGACCGCCAGTCTTTGTTGCTGTGATAGAGAAGGCGGGCGTAAACACCGTGGACGAGAAGCGAGCGCGCGCAAAAGACGCAACGTGAGAAAGCGCGCGCCCCGCTGCAGATGGCGGGCGCGCTAACACATGGCGCGCAAATCGTTGTTCCCGCAGGCACATTTGAGTTTGGCTTTGGGCTCCGGTTCCGGAGTTCCCTCCGGCCTTCGCTCGAAGGCCAAGATGACCGGCGAGGTTTCTCAGAGCTTACTGTTGGGCTGGGACTGAACGGATTGCCTAATATCCTTTCTAGCTATCTCTAGTTCGGCAAACTGATGAGAAGATGGCATCGAGCGCTATCTGGAACCTGCGAACCTTCCAGCAGAAGCTCATCTCCGGATGCCTTCCTCAACTAGATGAGCTGCTCTCGAGTTGCGTGGGCGTGAAAGCCCCTGTCCAACACCTCAACCAGATTTGGACACGTCGGCAGTGCCCCAAGAGGTCGATGGACAGTTTATCCGCGCGCAAGATCTAATAAGACGACGTCACAACGTCTCCTTGGAATCGAGAAATCCCATCAGATCCAGCCGACTGCGCGCGGATCAGGGCCTGATCATCAGGCACGCCATCCTGCTGACCATGTGCGCACACACGCGTTCACCCGTCCGAATCAAAACAACTGAGGTTGTTTAATATTCCTCTCAGAATAACATCTCGTCACGAATCTCTGGTATATTGATAGACTACCAGATTATTGAACAGTCTCACTCCATCAGAGCCATAAAATGGTGGGCGGGACCAGACTGTGCTTAGCTCTAGGCGCTCGCCCGCTCATGGCCTGCCAGAATCGAACCTTCGTTAAGCGAGTTCGCCCCTTTAAAGAGCGAATGAAATACACACTCGAAATGCACAAAAACAAGAGACTAGCTTTGGCCATGGCGGTGGAGGGGAGCCCCGGTCAGTTCAAAGTGCCTCAGTTGCCTCCAAAACCTCTGCTGCAGACGATTGATCGCAACAAGCCTTTGACGCCCGCCGAGCAGGCGAGTCCGTACAAGCAGTACACCGCCGAAGAGCGGAATCGGCTCGAGAATTTCGAGACCTTCTACGACCCATTATTCAATCCGCACCTCCAAGAAGAGCGCCATCGTGTGGATCCAAGCCAGGAGCCGTTCAGTGCAATCTATGCTGACGCTCCGGCAGAACAAGCGGAGTCTTACACTCAGGTGCGCAACATCACAACCCCCGCACTATGGGCACATGTTGAGGCACTGGCTCGCCTCAAGGTAGCCCCCATGCCGAAGCGTCGTAAGGCTGACGAGCCCATCGTGCCTCTGGCCTCGGGCTTTGTACCACCGCCAGAAACTCCTCCGGATCTCCCTTACTTCGTTGCGCGCACTCGCAACCATACGCTACCAGTCTACTATCAGCTGCACAGCGACCCGAACGAGTGCAAGACGATCGTCAAACAGATCTCGGGCGACCTGTGGAAGTTCGAGGAGGATCTCCGTGGCCACCTTGAATCTCTATTGAACCCAAAGCATCGTATCCTCTCGAGCGTACAAGAGCCAGATGAGCGAATTGAGCTCAGGGGCAAATACCTGCACGAGGTGGCCGATTGGTTGCACGCACAGGGTTTCTAGTCATCATCTCCGACAACACACTCGGATCGAGCAACACCCTAGCTCGACCGCCGACAGAGCTGTGATTATTGGTGTTGTCGTTGGCCTGCTGATCTGTTTGTCGTCGATAGCATGCCCACTAACAAGGGAACCAATGTTGTCAAGATCCCCCCCCCACAGGTCAGTGTGTGTATATATTAAATAACATGGCGCATTGCTATGGATTCCACCACTAGGGTGCGCGCTGGCACATTCATCAAGAGAGTGGCTGATGTTTACACTGAGCTCGAGAGCACTTGTTCGTTGTGTGTAATGGGGGTTTTTTGTTGGGGGGGGGGCGACTGCGTATGTTTGTGTGAGCCGGTTTGTTTCTCTTGCCGCATTATGTAATCTGAAAATTGTTTGTGGCGCGATGCTTGTGTGTGGGTGGGCGTAGGTTTGCGACGGCGCAGGCCATCGCGGGCCAGGGCGGATGTCGCGGCCAGATACGTGAACGATTCTCCACAAGTCAGATTGTCGGCCTGGGTGAGCGTGCGCATAGGCGCGATCTGTTGAATGAAGTCGGCAGCGTGACAGATCCCAACTAGATTCTTGTTTGCGCCTCCGCGGGCGGACGACGAACGAGAGCGTCTGGTATTGACATCCGACGTTCGCTGGCTCGCTGAGCGCTCGAGTGAGTCGCACCTGAGACTGACGCTCGCTCTCTCGTCGTCGTGTCGATGAATTGTTTGTTCGCAGCTCATCGAGATTAGCGAACACCGCCCGCACTCGTGAGGGGAGCGTCGCCGCTGTCCTCAAGTGAGGGGCGGGTCCGCCGAGTCTCGGTCAGCCCCGCTCACCTCTGACGGCGACGCGTCGGGGCGGGCGCTCGGCCGGGCGCGGGCGTTGCGTTCAGCTCAATGACACTTTGACAAAAGGCGTCGCCGTCGATCTGGTGTCCATCTGACTCTTGATTTCTCACCCTCTGAATTTGCGTCCATTTCGATTCGCGACTCGAACGCAAACGCATCTCCGAGACTCGTCGCCAGTCGAGCGAGTTCATCAGCCAGACTACAAGGGCGAGCCACATCGCGATTAGCATCACTGCGGGCTAAGCAACAGGCGGACAGCACAGACACACTCAATCGACACAGTCACACTCACAGTCACACTCAACAACGTCACCATGACCTCGGGTCGCTATGTGGGCGACAAGAACAACTCGCTGACGGTGGGGCCGCGCGGGCCACTGCTGCTCCAGGACGTGGCCTACATCGAGGAGATCGCCCACTTCGACCGCGAGCGCATCCCCGAGCGGGTGGTGCACGCCAAGGGCAACGGCGCCCGCGGCTACTTCGAGCTCACGAATCCGGAGATCTCGAAGTACTGCCTGGCGGAGCTGTTCGCCAACCAGAGCCCGGGCTCGAGGACGCCCATAGCCATGCGCTTCTCGACCGTGGGCGGCGAGAAGGGCTCGGCGGACACGGTGCGCGACCCGCGCGGCTTCGCAGTTAAGTTCTACACGAAGGAGGGCAACTGGGACATCGTGGGCAACAACACGCCCATCTTCTTCATCCGCGACCCCATGCTGTTCCCCTCGATGGTGCACTCGCAGAAGCGCCACCCGCAGACGAACCTCCGCGACCCGAACACCTTCTGGGACTTTTTGAGTCTGCGGCCCGAGTCCATTCACCAGGTGCTGTTCCTGTACTCGGACAGGGGCATCCCCGACGGCTACCGGCACATGCACGGCTTCGGCGCGCACACCTTCAAGCTGGTGAACTTGCGCAAGGAGGTGCACTATGTCAAGTTCCACTTCAAGACCGACCAGGGCATCAAGAATCTGGCGCCCGAGCGCGCGCTCGAGCTGTCCGCCTCGGAGCCCGACTATGCGGGCCGCGACCTGTTCGAGGCGATTGCGCGCCAGGAGTTCCCCTCGTGGCGCTTCTGCTTCCAGGTGATGACGGCCGAGCAGGCGGACAACTTCGCCGACTTCAACCCCTTCGACGTGACCAAAACCTGGCCCCACAAGCAGTTCCCGCTGATCCCCATCGGCAGGATTGTGCTCAACGAGAACCCGGTGAACTTTTTCACCGACGTCGAGCAGCTCGCCTTCTGTCCGGCCAACCTGGTGCCCGGCATCGAGCCCTCGCCCGACAAGCTGCTCCAAGGGCGCCTGTTCAGCTACTCGGACGCCCAGCGCTACCG
>SNVD02003910.1:0-188444 GCA_013180625.2 Boswellia sacra
GTGTCTCGAGGAGATTCCTTTCATAGGCCATCAAATTGATCAGGTTTTATCTCTCTTTGCCATCTGTCTTATTTGTTTTTATATTTTTTACTTGTTTTTTACTTTTGTTTGCTATTGTATTGTTATCTCTTTTATTTGTCTTTAGTTTCGTTTCTGCTCTTTTCTTTTCCTTCCTTTTGTTTAATTTGATTATTCCGTACTTCGAATTCATTTGTGTAACAACTTGAGGAAACATCCAAACGGGAGCTGAAGTCATTGCTCAAAGGATTGAATCGTGCATATCTGGGAGAAGAACAAACTCAATCGCATTATCGGTAATATCTCTCCTTTTCTTCTCTTCAATGGATGCTGATATCTTTCTATCGAACCTTCGTAAATATTTCCCTTCACTTCCTCAAATGCTGTGTTTAAAATTTATAAAGTACGGATGACTAGACTTTGGGCATTGATGCTCCTAAATGTGCCTGCTGATATCCGATGGCTTATCGAAGCCAAGGTGAGATTGTCCGGTGAGCCGAACATTAATCTCGCAAAATACATGCCTGGTCTAGGAAAAAGCTACTACGCCAAGAGGCGAAGAGCGAAAAGGTTACAAGTATGTTATCAATGTGCTAGATGGAATTGTAACCAGACTTGTCGTTCATTAGGTTTTGCGTCCAGGAATAGAGAAGATAAACTTTCCTTTATTAAGAATCGTTTGAGTAATGAGTCGCTGGATAATGTTTTGTTAACTCTCGAGTCACATTCTTGTGGACTTGTTCAGCGTGAATTGCTTAATCTATGGACACAATTTCGTGATGAATTGCAGTGTTATAGTCTAGGGAATCTGACTAAAATCGACCCTGTTTGCCAGTTTATAAGAAAACTGGATGGGAAGCAAATCCCCGACTCATAGAAGGCGTTTCAACCGTTACTGGACGTAAAACCAGAGGAAGTGTGAGCCACAATCACAACTACTTGTATATTTGAATGTGTGTTGTTGTTGTCGAATTTTATTTCTTTCTTGTTTCGTTTGATCTGATTATCAATGTTGTTTTTGTGTTGTTGTTGTTGGTTGATTTTGTTTGTTTTAATTTCAAGTTTTCTTTTTGACAAACCAGATGACTACCCCATGATATAAGCACACGTGGAAGACAAGTGTGGATGTTTTGTCAACCTCCGCCGAAAGTATATCTTTACTTTTCATGCTTCACGTGGGGATACCGTGGTTGAGGTTTTGTCAACCTCCACCGAAGTGTATCTCCATTTTTAATGCTTCACGTGGGAGACAAGTGTGGGGGTTTTGTCAACCCCCGCCGAAAGTGTATCTCCATTTTCCATACTTCACGTGGGAGACACGTGTGTAGGTTTTGTCAAACCTCGCCGAAAGCATATCTCATTTTTTCAAATCTTGGGGCGATAAATCTGCATCGAGCAACCCCCACCGAAAGTATGTCCCCATGTTTCAAAATTTGAGAGTTTTATGGGTGTATATATACATTCTGCATATTTTCATATGTCATTCCATAACCTGTCTTGCAATTGAAAAGCATAATATCTGACGTGTCTTACACAAGATTAGAGCACTTGTAGAAATGGAGACAACACCAATTCGGCGATTCCGCAATATATGCGTATTTTGCGGATCGCAATTTGGTAAAGATGGAGAGTTTACCACAGCAGCTCTTGATCTTGGTAGGACATTAGCTGCGAGGGGTATTAATTGATTTATGGAGGGGGTAGTCTTGGGTTAATGGGGTGTGTGTCGACAGCTGCATCCCTAGGAGGGAGCAAAGTTCTTGGCATTATCCCTAACCATTAGCTGTAGGAGATATCGTAGGCAACACAATCGGGGAAGAGTTACAGGTCTCTAGCATGCATGAGCGTATTGCACATATGGTCATTAAATCTGATGCATTTATAGCTTTGCCCGGTGGTTATGGTACATTATAGGAGATATTTCAAATCACCTCTTGGGCACAGCTAAACATCCATAAAAAAACCCATTGGTTTGTTAAATGTCAATAACTTTTTTGATGGTTTGTTGTCTTTTCTTGATCAAGCTGTAGAAAAAAATTTTATCTCACCATCAGCGAGGCAAATCCTTGTTACAGCTTCAACGGCAAGGGAGTTAATTGACAAACTACAAGAATTCGTCTATTCGCCTGATCCAACAACAGCTCGGATTGATTGGTTTGGAGCAGGCAATAAGAGGCGTAAACTGGATTTAACGCTCCATCTATAATCTCTATCTGCTGGTTTGCTTCATTTTCGTTTGCTTTCTCTTATTGTGTTTATTTGAGTTTTTTTTTTATGTCATTTCTTTTGAGTTTTTTCAGATTGTTTCTTTCACCGTAGGTAATATTTTCTAATCTTTGCTTTTAGAGTGGTGGCTTAAAAAGTTTAAGTTATCTTGAAACGCATTCTGGGTCTCTTCAATCTATAGTGGCTGAATAAGGAAGCTAACTTCTAAACTTTTTAGACCCATTCTAACTGACTTGTTTTTATTTGCTGACTTGTTGGACTTTGTTATTTTCGAGTTAAGTTAGTTTTATGTAATTTCGAGTGTTTGCGTGTTTTTGTTTTTTCTCAGTTTTCGTTCGAAAAAAAATTGTGAAAAAGAAATAAAGAATGGCAGAATATGGGGTTTCTTTAAACCTTGAAACATATTCTAACTAAATAAATTTGTGGTTTGTTTATTTATTGTTGTTGAAGTGTCTTGTATCTTGTTTTGTTCATTCATAATAAAGGTATATAGGCTGAAAACCTTAAGTCTGCAGGCTACTAGTCTTAAGGATTGTTGAAATATACAATCTTGACTCAGGTGTAACAATGCCACGTAACCTCTTTTCTTGGCAATTTTGTGGGTCCGAATGATAAGATAATGATTGAATTAAGAATAACTCTTGGGGAAAATGATAAATGATGCATGGAGCTGTGTGCTTGAAATGTTTATGGGTTTTTTCTCGCTTTGCTTTTGATTCCTTGCGCAACATTGAGCACTGAGCTATTATCACTGAGTTATTTGTTCACTTAGAGAAAGTTTATTTAATTTAAATGTTTCTTCAGATTTCAATGAATTCTAGAACTTGTTTGATGGTCACTCGAGGCGAAATCCTAGACTGTGCAACATTGGGGACATGATTTAGGCCATCTTTGGACCGTTTGAGCCTTAATAGCCAACCTTGACTGAAATTGATCCCTAGTTACCCCTTTGAGACTTTTTAAGCCTTTTTCTTTGTTAACTCACTAAAAGATTTCCTAACCTCAAATGAATTTGTTCCAAACAGTTTATCCCTTACCTATAAGCATGTAGATCATTCACAATTAAATTCTGAGCTATGTTCTGGTTTTGGGAAGTTAGAGGAGGTTGGGATGTGTCATGAGCAATGCAAGTGAGTTCTATTATGTCTGTAAAAAAAAAAGAAAAAAGAAAAAAAAGAAAAAAAGACAATCTGTCTGTACTTATCGTCCACGTACTTACACATTGAGGACAATGTGTTGTTTAAGTGTGGGGGAGGGGAAGTGTAATAAAATAAAAAAAAGAAAGAAAAAAAAAGAAAAAAAAAAGAAGAAGAATAAGAGATCTATACCCTTAAGTGTTCTTAAAAAGAATGAACAACAAGTGTTGGGTGTGTAGTTTTCTTTTGTTTTCTAACGAAAAAAAAAGATTGAGTGTTCTAAATAAGTTTGGGGGTGTAACCTGGTGAATTGAAATGAAGTTGTGTTATAGGGTTGAGCTCTACATAGTCTTGAATGATTTATGTGTTGGTGGGTGATTTGAGCCAAATTATTATCCTTTATCATACCTTCACCCAAGCCAAACGTTACAAGCTTAATAAAGTCCTACTTGATCCTTGGTGGTGTGCATGTCTACATAGTGGGAGAGTGACTTGAAAAAGGCAGCCTATGGAGTTCATTTATACACGACATCTTCAACTATTAATATGATTCATTTTTATGCATAAACTCATCCGAGTTACAGTTATTAGGTGAGCATGGCTCTACACACACACACAATTGGAGGATTGAAGTAGAGCCAAACTAATCTTTGTAATGAGATTCTTGATCAAAGTGCATTTTTTGAAGTTTTCCTTGGGTTATAATTAGTACAATCTTTGGAGGCCTATTTGCAAGTTAAACATGTGTGTTTTTAAAAATTTTTTCTTTGAATCTGTTTTTCGATTTAGTGTTTTGTTTCATATTGTCGTATTTGCCGAGGACTAGCAAAGTCTAAGTTGTGGGTGAATTTGATAAGTGTCTATTTACATATCATTTTCATATCAATTCGTCCATGTTTCTTTGCTATATTCCTTGGTATTTTTATGTTTTTGTGTGGTTTTGATGTTTGTATGAGTTTTTGAGCAACTTGCACAAAAATGGAGTAAAACCCTTCATTTTCACCTCTGCTAGTCAACCATCTTCTCGGATTTAATTGTATTGATATACAATGAACCCGAGGACATATTATATACCGTTTTAAAGCTCTCGAAGTCTATTTTCTGGAGAAATTTACAGTTTTAAATCATTCAGTGTACCAAAAGTGTATCCAAAACAGTGTGGAGAAGTATAGAAATGTAATTCCACAAATCACTGTAGCATGTATAATACGGGACACTGAGCAAGGTTACTGTAGCAGAGTATTTAAACACATTTTAGGGTTTTATTTTCATAACTTGAAGGGGAGAAAACGTGGTGGAGGCTGAAGCTCTGGAATTCTTTCATCTCTTGGAGTTCTTGAAGGAGAAAGGAAGCTTGGAAAGATGAAGAACTACAATCCAAAGAGAATTACATCAAATTTGCTAAGTTTTTCCCTTCCCTTTCATTTTCTGGAATGTCTCCATGTTGTATTGTATTTACCACGTTCTTAAACATGTGTACCTGAATCTGAATTGGTTGAGGGTGATTTCAAAGCCCCTGATATGGTTTTTGTAAGTTGATTGTGTAAGGAATTGTTATCCAATTCTCTAATTGAAGTTGCTTGTATTCTCCCATTTTTAATGCTTATGATTGCTTGCTGATTGTATTTGAGTGGCCAACTGAATATAATCTGGTTGTGATTTATTGCTAGACTAAAAATCTTGATCCGTAATTGTCTTGAATTTCTAATCATTAGTAGCAAAATTGTGATCAGAGATTACAATTGGAGAATATAACCTAAGTTAAATAATCCGAGCTTGTGTGTTTATTGCTTAGATCAACCTATCTTTCTTATCATAATGCATCCATTGAATTAAACTCAGAGAGCTTGTTCTAGGTTGTTTAATGGATAGAGATTAAATAAAGAGCTTGTTTTATTTAACAACAAAGTAAGGAAAGATTGGGGTAATAGAGCTTGTTATTATCTACGGTTGATAACTTCAATGCTGTAATTAGATGACAATTCTACAATTAATTCGCAAATCCATATCTTGTGGTAGAGAAGGATCCCTTAACCAGCTTTCTCCAATTGATTTTTCATTCAAATTTACTTTCTGTTTTGTTATTCTTTACTTGCATTCTTATTTCATTTAGTAAGCATTCAACAAAAATCCCCCCTGTTTAGTTTATTGTTGCTGGAAATAACAAATTCAATTAGAATCAATCCTCGTGGGAACGATATCTCACTTATCACTTTATTACTTGTGCGACTAGTATACTTGCTAGTTTCGAACGCATCACCGACACCCCTGAATGAATGTCTTGTGAGAAAGACGTGTCCCATTCAATGTTGCTAGCATAAAAGATGCAGGTTGTGAAGGTACTGGTAGACTAGACTGTGTGGGTAGCTATTAAGCATGAGAACAACTGAAGCCATGTTTGGTCTGTCAGCTTCATTTTCTTGTACACATGGTAATTTAATGTGAATGCTTGTCACTGTTTCAGTTTTTGAACAAACTCTCAACGTTGCATCGACAAGATTTAAATCTCTTCCTTCCCTCCAATTTTCCAAGTCGGTAAGAATTTATCAATGCTCCACATTTAACGTCAGAGAAAATAAGCACATCAGTAGCATACTGAAAAGGAAGAATAAACTTGCTTTTTCTGTTCAAAGTTTGGTTGTTTATGTTACCTTTGTCCGCTGTTTCCTCTACTGACGAATATTACAGAGAAAAATAATTCCAATAAATATTGAAGACTTGGATATGAAATGGATATATTATCGGTAACATACAAAACGTAATAATATGATATGGTAAGATCCAGTTTTCTAAAAATAAATGACTGCAAGCAGAGCTGCTCTTGATTTCAAAAGACAACATGCATATATCGGATGCATCCAACAGTTCTTAAGAATATCGAGGATGTAGTTTGGTAGTGGAAAACTCATTTGCTGCCGATGGAATACTTGTACTCTTGGACTGATTGAATTCTGTAACTCTTGAACCATAGCCTACTGATGACGCTGTTGGGAATTTGTATGCTGCGCATTAGAGATGGTACTGTGCATAAAAAAGGCTGGTTGTGAAGGAACTGGAAGAGTGGGGGAGCAGCTATTAAGCATGTGAACAACTGAGGACATTATTGGTCTGTTGGTTATATTTTCTTGAATACATAGTAATCCAGTATGAATGCGTCTTATCATTTCAGTTCTTGAACCACTATTCAAAGTGGGATCGATAATATTTGTCGTTGTTCTTCCCTCAAATTTTCCATGCCTGCACACAGAGTCAGAGTTATATAACCTATTGAATCTTATCAACCCGGAACAATGAAATATATATATATTTTACTTACGAAGCTTAATAAGTCTTCCACATTTCTCCTTTCCGAAAACAATTATTTCTCTGACCACTGACTATCTTTAGCTTCAAAACTAAAAACATCTGACTCAACTGAGAATTGCCCTGTGCATTGCATACTCTGGAGCCATATAGCCACTGCATATCAATACAAAGTTCAATTCAATAAGATTAGTTATATCTGAATTTTGTTTTACTTGACAGAAACATTCAGAATTATCATCACTATTGTAAGACACTTGCTAGGTTCCTATGACTTTGCTTGTATTTCCTTGAGTTTTATCTGGCTCAGGCAACCTAGCCATGCCAAAATCTGCAATTTAAGGGTCCATTTCTGCTTCTAATAGAATGTTACTAGCTTTGAGATCATGATAGATAATCCAAAGACGAGAATCTTCATGAAGGTAAAGAATTCCTTGAGCAATGCCTCCAATAATTTTGTAACACACTTCCCAATCTAATTGTTCACTCTTCGTTGGATCTATATGTACAGCATGATTCAAAGTACTGAAATATAATTATCACAATTTTGTACTTTGCTCCAATCAAATTGATTATATAAATTTGTATCTAGATCATCAGCGAGATGTAGATTTGTTTCTTACAACTAATATACATTATTGACAGTCATTTAAAACATTGAAAGAAATTGAAACTGTTACAAATAAGATGAATTGATCCATACCGAATATGAAGTTATCAAGGCTTGTATTTGGTGCAAACTCATACACAAGAAGTCTTTCACTTCCTTCCAAGGAGTAACCTAGCAGTGTAACTAAATTCTGATGTTGAAGCTTAGCCAAAAGTAGGACCTCATTCTTAAATTCTAGATCTCCTTGTCTAGAGCCCATAGACAGCCTTTTCACAGCTATTTCTTGTCCATTGGAAAGGCTACCCTGAAAGTACATTAGAACACTCTATTAGTGACTTCAAGACTTCAAACTTGTCGATCGAACATATTTAGGCAGATAAATGATTTTTTTTTAAAAAAAAATTATTACCTTGTAGACAGAACCAAATCCTCCTTCTCCCAGTTTATTTTCATTAGAAAAGTTCTCTGTTGAAAATCCAATAGTGTTGAAGTCGAATTGCAAGGCTTCCAACCTACTAATTCCATCCACAGCTTCACCTACAAGGACCAGTTGGAAAATATATGTGCAAATGAAATAATTGCATCTGAAGCATTTGTAGAACATATGGAAGAGGAGCTCTAAATCGTAAAACTAAAACTTAAACATATGGAAGAGGAGCTCTTAATTGTACAACCAAAACTTTTATTTATAACTCACTGTAACTGTTCCAAAACTTAAAATTATTCCCTAAGACAAACTGAAGAGTGGTCATAAGCAAAATGTCAGCCCACGCTTTGTTCAAAGCCAAATATTCCAAAGTTGTTACAGCTGCTCTGCTTCGAAGAGTTCCTTGCAACCTAGGGAAGAACATTCAATTAATATTTCTAGTCCCTTAGTAAATGATGATCGGGCGAGACACAAGTTTGTTTGTAAAAGAATTAATGATAAAAAAAGAAAAAAATTGGGATTCGTACATTTGGGATCTAATCGAATTATAGGTGCTGCCTGGTTATTGCAATCTCTTACATTCTGCAATTTTCCACAAGAATTCTGATTGATTGCAAAAAGTCGAATAATTTGATTCTTCACTCCATTGTAGCTGATTCAAGAAGAGGGTAAAGTAATGCTAATTCATGTATTTACTCCTTTCTTTAGGTGCTCAATAAAATTGCTGGATAAAGATGATTGACCAAGTGTTGGGGACACCACAGCCGTACGTAGAGCTTCTAACATATATATTATTCAAATACTTGACGAAATCTCCTTGCCATGGGCACCGTATATACTAAATTTTACGTTAATTAGGGAACTTATTCTATTCTCCAACAAAGTTTTCCAAACTAATTATATATATTCTGATGGGACAATTTTAGTAAAATGTTGTCACCTCCAAGATTAATTGATTAATATTTAAGCTTAATTTATTTGGTGGATATTTACGAAAATAGGTCTCCATCTTGCAAGTAGAACCTACGTTTCTGAATAAGTACTAAAACCAATATTAACCGAATTTTACTTGCTTTCAACTTTTCCTTCGGCTTCCTTCTTCTTGCAAAGATAAATATGCAGATGATTATTGTAAGTATTGTTATGCACGGCGGAAGCGATAACCAACAGAACAACCAAGTGCACAACACAAACTATGCTAGATAATTGAATATAATAGCAATTAAAGAGGCAACCAATCAACTAACAATGCAGAAATAGAAAGAACACCAAGATTTAACGAGGTTCGGTATAAATACCTACGTCCTCGGGCGTCGCTAAAGAAAATTTTCACTATCTTCAAAGAGAATTACAAACTTTTGAGTCACAATACAAATTTCACAACTATTGGGCCAAACTGCAATTACCCGAATAGTTAGGTCAAACTGTAATTACCCAAACAATTGGGCAATACTACAAATACCCAAAACAAAGAGAGAAAAACAAATATTACAAACTTTAAGGTCCTTAATGAAAGGTCCTTAAACTATGAGGTCCTTAATGAAAGGTCCTTAAACTGTGAGACCTTACAAATAGAAGGGGTGGAGGAGAATTTCTAATAGGACACATAACTTCTCCCATATGGCCTCCTTTTATAAGCCCATATGAGACTTATGCTTTGTAACTTAACCAATGTGGGATCTCTCTCCCACTTGCATATGAGCCACACTCAACAAATCTCCACCTTGGCGAATATGCTGACCCACCACAAATTTCTTCTTTTTCCCACATTCTCTATCACAACTGAAACGCCTCCAAATGCGCCCAATGGCGCGGTCAAACTCGCACAATATTGATCAAGTTCAAACAATGACTGAACTTGATCGTTGTCACAATCTTAGTCAACATATATGCAGGATTCTCGGCAGTCTCAATCTTCTGAAGTAAGATTCTCCTTTCCTCAATGATCTCCTGCACAAAATGATACCGAACATCAATATGCTTCGTAGAACATGGAACACTGGATTCTTCGCTAAGTGGATAGCACTCTGACTGTCAGAATAAAGAGTAATCTTCTTCTGCCCAATTCCCAATTCATCCAGCAATCCCTGTAACCAAATAGCTTCCTTCACAGCCTCTGTCATTGCCATATACTCTGCCTCTATAGTAGACAAAGCCACTGTAGACTGTAAAGTAAACTTCCAACTCACTGGTGCTCTCGCAAGAGTAAACACATAACCGGTTGTTGACCGACGTTTATCCAAATCACAAGCATAATCTGAATCAACATAACCAATAGCATACTGACCACATGTATCATCCTTCTCAAAGACTAAGCCAACATCTACGGTTTTCAACAAATACCATAGAATTCATTTCACTGCTTGCCAATGTCCTTTACCAGGATCATGCATATACCTGCTCACAACTCCAACTGTATGTGAAATGTCAGGTCTTGTACACATCATAGCATACATCAGGCTACCAACTGCATTAGCATACGGAACTCGAGACATATACTCTCGTTCCTCATCTGTACTAAGAGATAAAGACGCACTGAGTTCATATGAGGAGCAAGTGGGGTACTTACAGGTTTTGACTGCTCTGTAATGCCAAACCGCTGTAATACCTTCTTCAAATACTGCTTCTGAGTCAAAAAAATCTTGCTTCTCCCTCTATCTCTGCTAATCTCCATGCCTAGAATCTTCTTAGCTTCACCCAAATCTTTCATCTCAAACTCTCGATTCAACTGAGTCTTCAACTTTGTAATTTCTTCGACATTCGTCGAAGCTATCAACATATCATCAACATACAAGAGTAGATAAATGAAAGAACCATCATGTAGCCTCTGAAAATACACACAATTATCAAATTTGCTTCTCATGTACCTCTGACCCATCATAAACCGATCAAATCGCTTGTGTCACTATCTGGGAGATTGCTTCAAACCATAAAGCGATATTTTCAGTTTGCAAACCAAATTTTCCTTACCAGCAATTTTAAATCCCTCTGGTTGAGTCATATAGATTTCCTCTTCTAAGTCACCATGTAAAAATGCAGTTTTTACATCCAATTGAACTAGTTTCATATTCATCTGAGCTACCAAGGCCAACAAAATTCTAATGGAAGAATGTTTCACAACTGAAGAAAATACCTCATTGTAGTCAATTCCTTCCCTTTGAGTGTAGCCTTTAGCTACCAACATTGCCTTGTAGCGGACGTCATTCTTGTCAGGAAATCCATCTTTCTTTGCATATACCCATTTGCACCCAATTGCCTTTTTACCCTTCGGTAGTTGAGCTAGCTCCCAAGTTTCATTCTTCTGAAGAGACTACATCTCTTCGCTCATAGCTGTCTTCCACTCATCAATTTCAGAACATCTGACTGCCTCTCTATAAGTGGAAGGAACATCAGCATCTACAATTGGAAGTGTATAGGCCACCATATCAGCAAATCGAGCAGGTCTGCGAATCTCACATCTTGGCCTATTAACTGCAATGGATTCTTGTTGCTGTTGAGGTTCCTGAGTAGAACCCTCACCATCATCTCCCAAATCTCCCTCTGTCATAGGAGTACCATTATCTGTCTCAACAGATCTAACTGGGTTCAATGTCGTCGTTTCAAACTCCACCTGCTACTGAGTATGCTCCACCTGCTGTAGAGTACCATTCACCTTCGTCTGGTTTTCTGATTTCTTCAATATTGAAGACTCATCAAATGTCACATCTCTACTGGATACAATCTTTCTCGAACTAGGACACCATAGACGATATCCTTTTACTCCTGAAGCAAATCCCAAGAAAATCGCTTTCTTGGCTCTAGGATCCAGCTTAGATTCTTTCACATGATAATATGCAGTTGAACCAAAAACATGTAAAGAATCATAATAAGAAACAGGTTGTCTAGACCATACCTCTAATGGAGTTCTATCACCAACAGCAGTTGAAGGTAGACGATTAATGAGATGACACGAATAAGTCACAGCCTCAGTCTAAAATTCTTTGCCCAACCCAGCATTGGACAACATACACCGAACTTTCTCCAGCAATGTCTGGTTCATGCGTTCTGCCACCCTATTCTGCTGCGGTGTACCTCTAACAGTAAAATGACGTATAATAACTTCATTTCGACACAATTTCAAAAATTGATCACTGCAATAATCACCACCATTATCTGTTCTGAGATGCTTGATCTTTTTGTCAGTCTGTGTCTCAATCATCTTTTTCCATTTAAGGAAAACATCAAGTACATCATCTTTTGATTTCAAACAGTACACCCAAGTTCTTCTGGAAAAGTCATCAACAAAAGTAACAAAGTAGTGCCTACCTCCCATAGATGCGGTTTTAGTAGATCCCCACACATCTGAGTGAATATAATCAAGAATACCTTTAGTATTATGAATAGCGGTGCCAAATTTCACTCTCTTCTGCTTTCCTAGAACACAATACTCACAGAAATCCAGCTCGCAGGTCTTTGCACCTTTCAATAAACCTCGTTTCACCAAACTGAATAAGGCTTTCTCACCTGCATGTTCCAAACGCATATGCCACAGTCTCGTGATCTCTGAATCTGCATCATTATCAGAAACCATAGTAGCTGATCCAATAACCGTGTTACCATTATAGTAATACAAGTTGTTCCTCCTAGTGCCTTTCAATATCACAAGAGTGCCTGAAGTGACCCTCAGAATACCATCTCGAATAGATATACAACAGCCTTTAGATTCTAAGACTCCCAAAGAGATGAGATTCTTTTTCAACTTCGGTACATACCGAACATCTGTCAGAACTCTAGTTAGTCCATCATGATTCCTCAAACGGATCGAACCTATCCCAGCAGTACGGCAAATATCATCATTGCCCATAAACATAAGTCCACAATCAAGCTCCTCAAACTGAAAGAACCAATCCCGATGTGGACACTATGATAAGTACAACCCGAATCCATAATCCACTCATCAGAACCAGAAGTGGATAGGTGACCAGCTAGACATATATCTGACTCACTATCATCCTCATGCTCAACAACACATGCATCAGAAACAGCCTTGCCTTTATCTTTCTTTTTCAACTTAGGACAATCTTTCTTCCAATGCCCTTTCTCACGACAAAAGGCACACTCATCTTTTCCTAATCTACCCCTCGACCAAGATTTTCTCCTTTTTCTTGGTTTCCTACTTTGACTACGCCCTCTCACAGTTAATGCATCTACTGACTCATCCCTATGTTCCCTTTGATCTTTTTTACGAATTTCATAATTTAACAAAGCAGAACAAACTACTTCAAAAGACAGTTTATCTTTCCCATGGATAAGAGTAATGCACAAATGATCTAATTCATCCAGAAGTGAGCCAATCAATAGCATAGCCTTAATTTCATCTTTGAAGGTTTCATCTAAGTTTAACAAATTAGCAATTAACTTATTAAACTCATCAATATGAGAACTGATGCTCGTACCTGGTTTCAACTGGAGACGGAACAATCTCTTCAATAGGTACAGTCGATTCTCATTGCTTTTCTTCATATATTTGTTTTCCAGCGCCTTCCACAGTTTGCTTGCAGATGTCTCCTTAGTGAATAGATACTTTCGTTCTCTACACAAGCAAGAGTGAATCAACCCACAAGCTTTTATATTTAGCCTGTCCCAATCTCTAGCACTGATATCTTCTGGTTTTGTTTCTTCCAGAACAATATCCAAATTTTGCTGATATAACCCGTCCAACACCTCACTTTGCCATAAGCCGAAATTATTTCGGCCATCAAATTTTTTAACATCTATTTTTGCATTTGTCACAGTCACTGTCTTCTCAGATACAGTTGACGATGATGCCATAACTACCTCTTACAAATAAGCTCGATACACAAATCACCAATAACCAAGCTCAAAACAAACTATTATATTCAATAACTAGCAATCCAAAATCAATAGCCCAGAACAGTAGTAGGTGCTTCAATGAAATAGCCACTAACTACCCAAAACCTTCGGCTCTGATACCAATTGTTATGCACGGCAGAAGCGATAACCAATAGAACAACCAACTGCACAACACAAACTATGCTAGATAATTGAATATAATAGCAATTAAAGAGGCAACCAATCAACCAACAATGCAGAAATAAAAAGAACACCAATATTTAACGAGGTTCGATATAAATACCTACGTCCTCGGGCGTCGCTGAAGAAACTTTCCACTATCTTCGAAGAGAATTACAAACTTTTGGGCCACAATACAAATTTCACAACTATTGGGCCAAACTGTAATTACCTGAATAATTGGGTCAAAATGTAATTACCCAAACAATTGGGCAATACTACAGATACCCAAAACAAAGGGGGAAAAACAAATATTACAAACTTTAAGGTCCTTAATGAAAGGTCCTTAAACTATGAGGTCTTATATGTGAGACCTTATAAATAGAAGGGGTGGAGGAGAATTTCTAATGGGACGCATAACTTCTCCCATATGGCCTCCTTTTATAAGCCCATATGAGACTTATGCTTTGTAACTTAACCAATGTGGGATCTCTCTTCGACTTGCATATGAGCCACACTCAACAAGTATCACAATACTAAATATAGGAACAGCGACGATGATGACAACTCGAGCTATGTTACTATTTTTTTCTAACAAAAAGATCGATATAATTAACTAATTGAAATCAGCGGCATACTGAGAGCAGAAGTTTACTTGGTCTAACTAGCGAAGATCGATGTATCATCATTGGGAAACCAAACAAATTTATGGATATATAATTTATGCTTGTCTTAAATTGAAACTTTATTCCAACGAAAGGTCATTTCGCAAGATAAGTTGCACAAAAACATTTAAATCAATGATAAATTGTGATTGCTTTTCATTTTTAGAACAAGTAATTGATTTGTTTTGCAGGGGGGATGGATATCTAGTTAAACACAGTTATACCTTCCTGGTACCAACAAGAAGGTTACATCAAAGCCATGGCAAATTTAATTGAAAAAAATTGGAAAGAAGCTGCATCTTAAATGGGTACCTTCAGTTGGTGGAGATAACGACAGTGCTAGTGGTGAGTTGTTGTTGGGTCAAAGAAACACTCATAATCAAACCAGAAATAACAGCTGGGTTTATAAATTCTCCCTTCTAGCTTCCCCTCACAGCATTGTGGAATTTCTCCAATAGCCTCATCAAGGCGACCAGTGCATTGCCGCTCAGATTAATCCAGAGTAAATTGTACAACCGCGTATATTACCCGAAAATTACTTGCTGTTTTATTCCCACTCACAAACTTAAGAAGAGAACCCCTAAAGCAGCTACGTTTTGCGGCCTCCTTAACAAATCCTGTAATGCCTGGTTGTACCTACTCACGTCCCCCGAGACATTTCCTGTATTCATGGCCCAGAAAGTAGGTTGAGTTTCCGTCACACCAAAGATAGATTGGTTTGAGTATCATAGGATGCAGAGATCATACCATCCTATGGCTTTCTTTTGGTTGAGTTGAGATAGGACTGTAAGACCTTTTGAGTAGCGTTTTGTGTTGGGTACAATGCAGAAATGATACCATAAAACAACTAAATGCATATAACCACAAACTATGCTATATAATTGAATATAATAGCAACTAAAAGACAATCAATTAATCAATAATGCAGAAATAGAAAGAACACCAAGATTTAACGAGGTTCGATATTGTTACCTACGTCCTTGGGCGCCACAAAAAAAAATTTTCACTATCTTTATAGAGAATTACAAACTTTTGATCACAATACAAATTCACAAACTATTGGGTCAAACTATAAATACCCAAATATTTTAGTCAAAATTAATTATTTAAACAATTAGACAATACTACAAATACCCAAAATTAAAATAGAAAAACAAATTATACAAACTTTAATATCATTAATAAAAGACCCTTAAACTATGAGATCTTAAATGATAGACCTTACAAATATGAGGTGTGGAGGAGATTTTGAAAGGGACAGTCAAATAAGAAAACTTGGCTTTAATTTATAAGCCCAAGCCTCTCCTACAAAATGACTCCATTTGCGATCCTTGCACACATATTCAAATGACTAAAGAGCCAAAACTCCGACAAGTCTCCACCTTGGCGAATTAGCCAATCCACCACAAGATTCTTCTTTTTCCCATATTCTCTATCAAAGCTACAACGTCTTCAAATATGCCTAATGGCGCGATCAAACTCGTACAATATTGATAAAGTCCAAACAATGATTGAACTTGATTGCTTTCGCAATCTTAGTCAACATATCTGCAGGATTCTTGATAGTCTTAATCTTCTGAAGTAAGATTCTTCCTTCATTAATGATCTTCCACACAAAATAATATCGAACATCAATATGTTTCATACGAACATAGAACACTGGATTCTTCGCTAAATGAATAGCACTCTGACTGTTAGAATAAATAATGATCTTCTTCTAACCAATTCCTAATTCATCTGGCAATCCCTATAACCAAATAACTTCCTTCACCGCCTCTATCACTGCCATGTACTCTGCCTATGTAGTAGACAAAGCCACTGTAGACTATAAAGTTGACTTCCAACTCATTGGTGCTCTTGCAAGAGTAAATACATAACCAATTATTGATGTTTATCCAAATCACCAGCATAATAAAAATCAACATAACCAATAGCATACTGATCACATATATCATCTCTCTTAAAAACTAGGCCAACATCTACAGTTTTCAACAAATACCGTATAATCCATTTCACTGCTTGCCAAAATCTTTTGTCAGGATCATGCATATACCTGCTCACAACTCCAACTGCATGTGAAATGTTGGGTCTAGTACGCACCATAACATACATAAGGCTAATAACAACATTAGCATATAGAACTCAAGACATATACTCTCATTCCTCGTCTATACTAGGTGATAACGATGCACTGAGTTCCATATGAGGAGCAAGTAGGGTACTTATAGGTTTTGACAGCTTTGAAATGCCAAACCCATTCAAGACCTTCTTCAAATACTGCTTTTGAGTCAACAAAATCTTGCTTCTCCCTTTATCTTTGTTAATCTCCATGCCTAGTATCATTTTAGCGTCACCCAAATCTTTCATCTCAAACTCTTGACTCAATTGAGTCTTCAACTTCTCAATTTCTTTGACATTCATCGAAGCAATTAGCATATCATCAACATACAATAGTAGATAAATGAAAGAACCATCACGTAGCCTCCGAAAATATACGGAATTATCAAATTTGGTTCTTGTGTACCTTTGACTTATCATAAATAGATCAAATCGCTTATACCACTGCCTCGGAGATTGTTTCAAACCGTAAAGCGATCTTTTCAGTTTGCACACCAAATTTTTCTAACCAACAAGTTTGAATCCTTTGGGCTGAGTCATATAGATTTTCTCTTCCAAGTCACTATGTAAAAATGCAGTTTTTACATCAAGTTAAACTAGTTTCATATTCATTTGAGCTACTAAGGCCAACAAAATTCTAATAGAAGAATGTTTCATAACCCGGAGAAAATTACCTCATTATAGTCAATTTCTTCCCTTTAAGCGTAGCCTTTAGCCACCAACCTTGCCTTGCAGTGGACATCATTCTTGTCAGGAAATCTATCTCTCTTTGTAAATACCCATCTACACCCAATTGCTTTTTACCCTTCGATAGTTGAGCTAGCTCCCAAGTTTCATTCTTTTGAAGAGACTGCATCTCTTTGCTCATAGTTGTCTTCCACTGATCAACCTTAGAACATGTGACTACCTCTTTATAAGTGGAAGGAACATCATCATCTATAATTGGAAATGCATAGGCCACCATGTCAGCAAATCGAGTAGGTCTGCGAATCTTACGTCTTGGCCTTTTAACTACAATAGATTCTTATTGCTATGAGGTTCCTGAGTAGAACCCTCTCCATCATCTCCCAAATCCTCCTCTATCATAAGAGTACTATAATCTATCTTAATAGATCTAATTAGGTTCATCGTTGTTGTTTCAAACTCCAACTGTTGCTCAGTATGCTCCACTTGCTGCGGAGTATCATTCACCTTTGTCTACTTTTATAATTTCTTTAACATTAAAGACTCCTTAAATATTACATCTCGGTTGGATACAATCTTCTTCAAACTAGGACACCATAAATGATATCCTTTTACCCCTTAAGTAGGGCCCAAGAAAATCGCTTTCTTGGCTCTAAGGTCTAGCTTAGATTCTTTGAAATGATAATATGCAGTGGAACCAAAAATATGTAAAGAGTCATAATCAGAAACAAGTTGTCTAGACCATACCTCCAATGAAGTTTTTCATCAATAGTAGCTATAAGTAGACGATTAATAAGATGTCACGCATAAGTCGTAGTCTCAGCCCAAAATTCTTTGCCCAGCCTAGCATTGGACAACATACACCAAACTTTCTCCAATAATGTCTGATTCATGCATTCTACCACCCCATTCTGCTGTGGTGTACCTCTAATAGTAAAATGACATATAATACCTTCATCTTGACACAATTTCAAAAATTGATCACTACAATACTCACCACCATTATCTGTCTTGAGATACTTGATCTTCTTGCCAGTTTATATCTCGATAATCTTTTTCCACTTAAGGAAAGCACCAAATACATCATCTTGAGATTTTAAGCAGTACACACAATTTCTTCTAGAAAAGTCACCAAGAAAAGTAATAAAGTAGTGCTTACCTCCCATAGACGCCGTTCTAGTAGGTCCCCATACATCTAATTGAACATAATCAAGAATACTCTTAGTATTATGAATAGCGGTGCTGAATTTCACTCTCTTCTACTTTTCCAGAACACAATGCTCACAAAGATCTAGCTTGTAGGTCTTTACACCATTCAATAAGCCTCGTTTCACCAAAATAAATAAGGCTTTCTCACCTGCATGTCCTAATCGCATATGCCACAATCTAGTGATTTTTGAATCTGCATCATTATAAGAAACCGTGGCCGTTGATCCAATCACTGTACTACCATTATAGTAATATAAGTTATTCCTCCTTGTGCTTTTCAATACCACAAGAGCACCTAAAGTGACCCTTACAATTCTGTCTTGAATGGATACTGCACATCCTTTAGATTCCAAGGTTCCGAAAGAGATGAGATTCTTTTTCAACTTTGGTACAAACCGAAAATCTGTCAAAACTCTAGTCAGTCCATCATGATTCCTTAACTGGATTGAACCTATCCCACTATTGTGGCAAATATTATCATTGCCCATATACCCAACTCCACCATCAAGCTCTTCAAAATTAAAGAACCATTCCTTATGTGGACACATATGAGAAGTACAACTCGATTCTATAATCCACTCATCAGAACCAAAAGTGGATGGGTGACCAACTAGACATATATCTGAATCACTAGCATACTCACGCTCAACAATACATGCATCAAAAACAGTCTTTGCCTTTGTCTTTCTTTTTCAATTTAGGACAATATTTCTTTTAATGCATTTTCTCATGATAAAAGGCACACTAATCTTTTCCTAGTCTACCCCTCGAGCAAGATTTTTTCCTTTTTTCTGGTTTCCTACTTTGACTATGCCCTCTCACTTTCAATACATCTACTGACTCATCCCTATTCTCTTTGATCTTTCTTACGAATTTCATAATTTAGCAAAGTAGAATAGACTTCTTCAAAAGACAGTTTAGCTTTCCTATGAATAAGAGTAATGCACAAGTGATCTAATTCATTCAGAAGTGAGCCAATCAATGGCATAGCCTTAAGTTCATCTTTGAAAGTTTCATCTAAATTTAACAAATCAACAATTAACTTATTAGACTCATCCATATGAGAACTAATACTCGTGCCTAGTTTCAACTGAAGATGAAACAATCTCTTCAATCGATATAGTTGATTCTTATTACTTTTCTTTATATATTTGTTTTCCATCGCCTTCCATAATTTGCTTGTAGATGTTTCTTTTCTGAACAGATATGTCTATTCTCTATATAGATAAGAACGGATCAACCCACAAGCTTTTATCCCATTCTCTAGCACTGATATCTTCTAGTTTTGGTTCTTTCAGAACAATATCCAAATCTTACTCATACAACCCGTTTAACACCTCACTCTTTCATAAACCGAAATTATTTCGACCATCAAATTTTTTTACATCTATTTTTGCATTTGTCATAGTCATTATCTTCTCTGGTACAGTTGACAATGATGTCATCACTGCCTCTTACAAATAAGCTTGATATATAGAATTAATTAATAACCAAGCTCCAACAAACTATTATATTCAATAACTAGCAATCCAAAATAGTAGTAATTACAAGAATGAAATAGACACTCACTACCCTAAACCTTAGGCTCTGATACCAACTGTTTCACGCAATGCGGAAGCGATATCACAAAACAACCAAATGCACGCAACCACAAACTATGCTAGATAATTGAATATAATAGCAACTAAAAGGCAACCAATCAACCAACAATGTAGAAATAGAAAGAATACCAAGATTTAACGAGGTTCGGTATTGTTACCTACATCCTCGGGCACCATTGGAAAAAACTTTCACTATCTTCAAAGAGAATTACAAACTTTTGGGTCATAATATAAATTTTCAAACTATTGAGCCAAATTGTAAATACCTAAATAGTTGGATTAAGTTGTAATTACCCAAACAATTGGGCAATACCACAAATACCCAAAATTAAAAGGGAAAAACAAATTATACAAACTTTAAGGTCCTTAATGGAAGTCCCTAAACTATAAGGTCTTAAATGATAGACCTCACAAATGTGAGGAGTGGAGGAGAATTTGAAAGGGATGCTCAAATGAGAAGACTTGGTTTTAATTTATAAGCCCAAACCTCTCATACAAAACGACTTCCACTCCATGTGGGATCTTGCACACATATACAAATGGCTAAAGAGCCAGAACTCCAACATTTTGGGCACAACCTCGACAGACATCTATTACAACATCTCCTCTACAAAGAGCTATTTCACTTTATCAGGTTGTTGGCCAAAGGACTCATTGTAGAATCCATAATTGAAGATGGCGTTGGTGGAGATGGAGGAGAAGGTGGTATTAAAGATTTGTTTGGTAGGTGCTGCTGTTGCTTGTGTAATTACCAAGATTATTTGTACATGGCTTCGCTATGAATTCTAGCTAGGGAATGGATAGAGCAAGTAGTTGTGTAAGAATAAAATAGAAAGGAAAAATAGTCTTGAATTGCCTTCTGCCATTTTTACACCCAGTAGATAAACTGAAAAATTGTAATAGATTGAACGTATTAATTAGTTTCATATATATATATGGATAATTACTGTTAGCCCTTGAGGTAAGGCTTAAATTAATTCACCTTAGATAGGGTAATTGAAAATTGCCTTATGGATTTCGAATTTTTTCGTTAACTTAAACGGTATAAGGGTAAATTTGAAAACAAATTTACATGGAGTAAATGTTGTTAGCCACGTTAGTAAACTCAACTAAAAAATGAAACCAGACTAGGGTTAGGTTTAATTTATTAAATAATAATTCTTATTATGAATTTATAAAAAAAATAGAAGTCTTCATTTTCTCAAACCCGACTATGTCTTCTTCTAGCCCAACTTCCAGCTTTGTCTTCTTTCATTGCGCAACTTCCGGTTCCTCCCTCACCTTCAAAATTATGTTTCTCTTATTTAACGTCAAATCACTAGCAGGAACAAACACCACAAAGCCTTACCATCACCGACCCTTCAACATCACCAAAACCTCAACATCACAATCCCTTCACCATCATAGTCTCTTCACCATCAACGCAGCCTCACCACCAATACCCCATCGTCATAGTCCCTTCACCATCAATGTAACCTCACCCTAGAAGAGATTGTTTTCACCAAAATCTCAAGGTGTCTCAGTAGATGGATGGGTTTAGGGAGTTCTTTGATGTTTTTGGGTTTTATAGCAAAGAAATAAGAGGAGATGAACAAGAGGGTCATTGCGATTTGGGCGTCACTAATTGCAGTTTGGAGTTTTGTTAGGTAGCTACTTGATTTCGAGGTTGCTATTTGCATTTTGGTGTCGTTAGAGCTCCTTGATGTGGAGTCTGGATGATATATAAGAAGTGGAACTTGCTTGAACAAGGGTTACAATTATTGAAGCTTGAAGAATAGAGGAGATGGAATCAAATAAGGGCACTTTTTAGGACCAGTATGAGGCTTACTATCCTATCTAGCGGCTACTTCTGGGTTGTTGGGGGGATGTGTTTGGTATGCAGGGTGAGTTGCCATTCTGGATTATAATTTAGGTTCTGGGTTTGTAGGGTAGTTTTTATTGAATTCTGGGTTTGCAGGGCAACAAAAGAGACGAAAGGATTGGGGGAGAGGAGTAAAAAGATCGTTCTATTTTTTTTAAATATATAATTACTTTTTAAATTATTTTAAATAAATTTTCCTTTATCATAAATTATTAAAATGATGTGGTTTGGTTTGGTTGGGTTTAGGGTGGTTTCATATAATATTTAGGGTAAATTAGTAAAAAAAGTAGATATAAGGGTATTTTAGTCAAATAATGCATTTTATATTCTCTCTCCTGTTTGACTGTTTAAGTTAACGGAAAAATTTGAAATCTAGGAGGCAATTAGTAATGACCAATATCTCAAGGGAATGTATCTAAACCTTATCTTAGGGGGTCAAATGTGATTATCCCTTCATTGTCTTTGACTTCTAAAATGTAATTGGAGAGCTTTTGGATTAAAAAGAATAATATGAAAAATATGACCACTTTGACTATTTCATGCATGTCGTTATCTTTGACTTCTGAAATATAATTAGAGAGTCTTTGGATTAAAAATAATAATATGCAAAACATCACCACTTTGACTGGATTACATGCCTGTCATTATCTTTGACTGCTAAAATATAATTAGAGAGTTGTTGGATTAAAAAGAATAATGTAAAAAATATCACCGCACTTTATTATATTTAAACTAACCACAAAGAAGTTAATGATTAATTGTGATACGATAAGCCTTTTAATCCCACAAATGTACATCATTCCTTGTTGATTTTTCTTGTGAGGAAAGAGATCAAAAAGGCTTTTATTGTGGTACAGCAGATGTATCGTCCAACATGTTACTTTTTACAATTTTTTTAAGTTTATTTACACATTGTTTCGAATTTTTCACATGCCAACACATAAAAAGTGTACTGATATATGGTACATCGGCCGTACCAAAGTTGGACTCGATCAAAAAACACTCGAATCAAGCTTACAAATAATTTGTTGATTTCTTTTGCAAGATTATTGAATTATTAGGCTTTACAATTATGTAATTCCATACAAATCATAAAAACTATGACAAAAAATAAGAGAAATTCTCTTTATGAATTGGAATAATCATAAAAAAAAACATCTGCAACAATGAGAACATAATGCCTAAATGCATGAATCTTAACAAAAATGAACTAGGAAAGCGAAATCAACAAATTACAAAACTTTCCATTTCAATCTGAAAGCCAAAATTCCCTAAAATGAAACCAACTCAAAAGCTGAAAATACAAATTTGATTACAGTTTATGGTACCTGGTGGTCATGGGCCCTCGACACGAATTTGACTACGCCTCTTGGCGATTTTATTGGCGCATCCAGCGACACCACCATCACTTTTAGGATCACTGTCAGTCGCTTTCCATGGATTTACCGCTATATCAACTATTAACATTGTCAATCGACGAATCGAACGGTTAAACTTTCAGCTTTGAAACTTTAACCATCCGATCTCGTTGATCAGAAGTGTTAACGACTGAGATGGCAGTGTATGCATAGAGAGCGGCTAATGGCAATCTTGATGGTGATGGCGGTGTCATCGGATGTGCCGAGAGACGGTGGTCGGTGATAGTGACGGTCCGACAGTTAATTTTGAATTTTATTTTTTATTATTTTATAATAATATAATAATAATATATTTTATATTTTAATTTTAATTAATTTAAATATTAATATTATAAATTTTTCTACAAAATTATGTACATTTTAGTAATTTTTTTTGAAATTGAGATTTTGAAAATCAAATTTACCAAACACATATTCATAGCTTTTGGACAACACAACAATTTCAAAAGGTTAATTTATCAAACACATATAACTTCTTGAGACAGCACAACTAATAACCAATTCTCTCCACAACACTTCTCTAAAGTAATTTTCAACAGCACAATAGTCCTATTGAGTTTTTTTTTTTCTTCTCTCCCTTTCTTGGACCAT
Organism: Boswellia sacra; assembly: GCA_013180625.2. Lineage (NCBI taxonomy): Eukaryota > Viridiplantae > Streptophyta > Magnoliopsida > Sapindales > Burseraceae > Boswellia > Boswellia sacra. The sequence goes on from SNVD02003910.1 coordinate 23,880, forward strand.
CTTATTCTCTATCTTCCAACTCACCATAACTAGACATGTAAAAAGGGTTAGGCCGAGCACGAGCACAACACAATCTAATACGAAATTGTATAGTATCAATACAACACAAACACGAATACTGTAGTAGCATGATATAGAACGAAATGAGAATTGAACTGGACTAGACTTAAAAATTTGACATGAAGCATAATTGGACCGTGCCAAGCATGAAGCATGATAAACACGAATGGGCATGAATGAGCGCCATTACTTTCATAATTCATTTAATAAAATAAGTCTATTTTGAGTTAGAAGAAATATATAAATAAATTATTGGATTTAAATGAATATATCAAGAGACCAAGTTACTTTATTGTAATGTTGTAGCAATTAAAAGTCCAAGTAAATTTTATTTTCTTTGCTCAATTTCTATTTATGTCTCAAGCCTTGTATATTCTTAGGTTACTTGGTCATACACTCCTATTTCATTTCTTCCCATAAATCTCTATCTCTTTCTAATTTATCTCATAATTCAATGAACCCATTTTCAATCAAAAGAAAGGATACAAAATGAGTCTTAACTGTAATGATAAAACTCTATAATATATTCGAAGAATTGTAATTTTAGTTCAAATTATTAATAAATAATTCATTTTTTTAAGAAATTAACTAGTATATCTATATTTCTTTAACTAAAATTTTAAGATTTTTACTTTGAACAAAGCAAATGAAATAATTTTTAACTCAAGATAATAATAATTAATAAAAAATAGCTTGAAATTGTTATTTATAAATTCTTAAAAAAATTTAGGTTATTAAAAAATCCAATTTTATTTTAAAGATAAACATATTTTTCTTAAAAGATATGTTTATGGCTTCTATTAGTCTCTTTAAGATATATGTATGTCATTTTAATAAAAATTTAAAAGTTAAAGACAAAAAAATTTTGTACATATTTTTTACTCATTCGAGCTAAGTACGAAACAACACGATCCTAAGCACGACACGGTTCATTTGGGTCATGCCATATGGACCGTATTGGGCCTTTAAAAATTTTTTAGTACTGGGGACAGTACGACACGAAATACTGTTTGTGTTGCGCTAAGTATGATATGAATAGTGTTTTAAGCTCAAAATTTTTGAGCTATGCCGGTATGGTATGGTACGTTTTACATATACCATAACCAACTCCTTCCTAATGTAGCCTCTCACAAGGCCTATTACCCAACAACATCACCAACTACACCCTCATCAAGATGTCATACTGTCTTGAGACCACACCACCACATCTACCATCGCCAACCACTATCATTACACAAGCAAATTTGCTACGATAGTCATCATCACCAAGAATCAACCACCACTAGCTAGCCATCAAGCGAAAATCAAGCTAATGCGTTCAAAACTAGCAAGTATACTAATCGCACAAGTAATAAAGTGATGAGTAAGATATCGTCCCACGAGGATTGTTTCTAATTAAATTTGTTATTTGAAAGTGATAAACGCATGAAAGTACACTCTTAAGCATAAATAATTAATGCTAATTGGACAGTATTACAAAACTTTTATGATATTTTAGCATAATTATTTTGCTTATGTCTCTTTTACATTTGTTTCATTTCTTTTGCATTTTCTTTAGTTTTTATCTTGAAATAAAGTATTGTCCTTAAATTGTGATTAATGGAAATCATTTTTTCAGGTTTAATAAAATGGACACAACTCTCAATCTATAGATCAAAATGGAGAGATTATTGAACCTGGAGCAACATGTCTCAATTTTACACAAGTTGAAGAACAATGAAAAGCCCAAATCAAACATTTGATGGGCCGAAATTGAGACACAACAAAACCAAATTGTAGGTGTTTCTCAGCCCCACCCATGTCCAGTATTTGGGCCATATCTCAGAGAATACTTGTCCAAATTGCATGAATCTAGTGGCCCTGGAAAGCTGAGACAAAATGCTACAACTTTCATGTTTTCCACAAAGCCCAATTCGGTCCATTTGGTGGTCAAAAATCAGCTGCAAATTGGTGGAATGTTTGGTGGCCGACAATGTGGAAAAATTGGTGGAGGTTTGGTGTAATAGTTCCATTTCATCACCTATTTAAGGACAACTTGAGGAATTGAATGGGGGGAGAAAAAAATCATTTGAGTTCACATTTTATCATTGTATATTACAATTCTCTCTTGTATTTTCTTTTTAGAAATGATAAGAATGAATTGTAAGTTAGGCTAGAACTCTTGGTAAGGCTAGAGATGAACTTGTATGTGTAGTTTATCTATTTCTCCACTTTCATTCTACCTCAAGGGCTATAAAGATTGTATGTTTGTTTATGTGTTAAACTCTTTCTCATCTTGTGATTTCTTTTTAATCCAGAAATTATAATTCTCAATTTCATATAAATTCAGTCATGCTTTCTTTATGTGATTCATGTTGAATTATAATTGTTACTGGTAGTTTCGTTTTATGAGTTAGTCCTTTACTACAATATTGTCATATGATATATTGTCGCTCTTGGATAACTTGTAAGGATGAATGTTGTTGGTAAATATTGCTTGTAAAGAGTTTATGCATATCAAATACATGTGTTTATCATTTATGCTATACTATACATATTTTCCGATTGATAGTTTGGGATATGAAACTTTCAATTTAGTTATAATTATTAAATCAAAGTGGGGATTAGATTTACAAAACATAAAGTGATTCTCGATGCCTTACTTCTTAATTACCATTGATTGTTTCCAATTATTAAACACTGAATTTTCTTTAGAACTAATCACTTCAAAGTTAAATTTTATATTTTTATTATCTTTTTAATATTTTTGTTTTACGAACCTCTTTTATCGAAGGCCTCCTTGTGGATTCGACACCTCAACGTATACTACAATAACCGCGGTATATTTTGGGCGTAACCAAAAATTGGCGCCGTTGCCGGGGAGGTAAAATGGACGAAAGACGGTTTGTATTTTTTATTTCTTTTTCTTTTTTTTGGCCTAACTTGGAATAATTTTCCTAATTTTCCTAACTTTGACTAATTTGCCTAATTTTCCTAACTTTGACTAATTTGCCTAATTTTTCTAACTTTGACTAACCTTATTCCTTTTACTTTTCAATGGTCGGCTTTGCCGCCTTGCTCCTTTTACTTTTCAAAGGTCGGTTTTGCCAGCTTGTTTCTTTTACTTGTTAAAGGACGGCTTTGCTGCCTTATTTCTTTTACTTGTTAAAGGTCGGCTTTGCCACCTTATTTCTTTTATTATTATTATTGTTGTTATTACTTGTTAAAGGTCGGCTTTGCCACCTTATTTCTTTTACTTGTTATTTGTTTTAATTTTTTTTATATTCTATATATACTTGTCAAAGGTTGGCTTTGCCACCTTGTTTGTTTTATTATTATTATTGTTATTATTATTTTACTTGTTAAAGGTCGGCTTTGCCGCCTTTACTTGTTATTTGTTTTAATTTTTTTTTATATTCTATATATACTTGTCAAAGGTTGGCTTTGCCACCTTGTTTGTTTTATTATTATTGTTGTTATTATTCTCTCTAAATTTTGTTATCTTATTGCTTTTTGACTTTATTTGAGAACTTTCTTGTGTAAAAAAAAAAACAAAAAAAAATAGAAAGAGAGACAAATTGTGAGTAATGTATGAAGCAATCTGGAGACAAACGAGGGAGATTTATGAAAAATTCAGAACTAGAACCACAACAAGATTTTGCAACCGAAGAAAAATCAATTCTTGGTTCATCTTCATCTTCTAATTCTGATACAATGAGCCAACATGAGGACAACCCCGTTAAAACTCTAAAAGATTACTTGCATCCTACCCGCACAGCCACACCATCATGTATCATATTTCCACCTGATACACCAATATTAGACTTTCACCCTGGGATGATACATCTTTTACCAACTTTTCATGGTTTAGATAGTGAAAACCCGTATGTGCATGTTAGAGAATTTGAAGAAGTAGTGGGCACCTTTCATAGTCAGGCCAATGCCATAGATTCTGTCAGGTTAAAATTTTTCCCTTTTTCTCTAAAAGACAGGGCAAAGAGTTGGCTATACTCTTTAAGGCCGAGATCCATAGGAACTTGGACAGAAATGACCCAAGTGTTTTTTAACAAATATTTTCCACAACATAAGACTAACGGCCTGAAAAGACAAATTTCCTCTTTCTCCCAAAAAGATAGTGAAACCTTGTACCAAACTTGGGAGAGATTTAAAGAGTTGTTAAACATGTGTCCTCATCATGGGTATGAAAATTGGCGCTTGGTTAGTTACTTCTATGAGGGACTAACAATTAGGGAGCGCCAATTTGTTGAGATGATGTGTAACGGGGAGTTTCTTCAAAAAGACCCTGAGGAAGCCTTAGAATTCCTCAAAGACTTAGCTGAAAAAGCCCACACATGGACTGGACCTAGTGCTACAGATAGCACAAATAGGTCACGATCTAGTGGAATTTACCATCTTAGGGAAGAGGACAACCTTAAAGCCCAATTAGAAGTCTTAACCAGGGAATTGGAAGTCTTGAAAACCAAAGATAGGAAGGTCACCCATACAGTTGCTAAAGTTGAATCACAAGATCCATGTTTTATTTGTGGAGGGGTGGAACACTTAGCTCAGGATTGTCCAACTTACTGTGAGATAAGAGGGATGTACGAGGAACAATGTAACGCCTTAGGGATGTACAAAAAGCCTTATTCACCCTATTCTGAAACCTATAACCCTAGCTGGAGAAACCACCCAAACTTTAGTTGGAAATCTAACCCCCAAAACAACAACCAATGGAAATAGGAACAACAACCACCCAAGTCTTATCAAGCACCTCAATACAATGCACCACAAGTTAGGAATTTCTTAGAGGACACCTTACAAGCATTTATGGAGGCCCAAAATAAGACGAACCAAAAATTTGAAACAGTTCTTACACAAGTGGTGGAAGAGAACAAGGAGATCAAAAGTCAAATCACTAAGCTAACTAGTGCTTTGACCATACAAGAGCGAGGTAAGTTTCCATCTCAAACTCAATCTAATCCAAAAGGGCAACACATGGCACAAGCCTCTACTTCTGACACACAAAATCTCAAAGAGGTAAATGCCATCACTACTCGAAGTGGTAAGATCTTAAATGAGCCTACATTGCCAATCAACACTACCATGGAAAACAAAGATGTTCTCCCACAAAAGGAGGACATTTTTTAGAAAGAACTTGAAAAGAAATTTTCGATTCCAGTGCCTTTTCCCCAAGCTCTCAGATCTAATGGGAAAAACTCGAAAGTTCAAGGTGAGATTCTAGAACACTTAAAACAAGTTAAGATTAATCTTCCCTTGTTGCATGTAATCAAACAGGTTCCGGCTTACACCAAAGTTATCAAGGATCTATGCACCATCAAAAGAAAGCACCATGTCAAGAAGACTGCATTCTTGACGGAACAGGTAAGTGCAGTCATTGAACAGAAAACCCCACCCAAGTACAAAGATCCAGGGTGTCCTACAATTTCCTGCCAGATTGGGACACATGAAATCAGTCAAGCATTGTTAGACTTGGGAGCAAGTGTCAATCTCATGCCCTATTCGGTTTACTTACAATTAGGACTTGGAGAGATCAAACCCACATCCGTAGTTCTACAATTGGCCGACCGATCAGTCAAGAAACCACGTGAAATAGTGGAAGATGTTTTATTACAGATTGATAAATTTTATTACCCTGTTGATTTTCTTGTTCTGGATACTCAGTCTATGGTTAATATGGAGTCCAAAATTCCTCTTATTTTAGGGAGACCTTTTCTTGCCACTGCTAATGCTTTTATTAATTGCAGGAACGGTCTCATGAAATTATCATTTGGTAATATGACTCTTGAGGTGAATATTTTCCATATTGGAAATCAACCACGAGAGGAGGACGATTGCTACCATTCATATATGATAGACACACTTATCTCATAGGAGGCTTATAGAAAATAAGATTTTGACTCTTTAGACTACCTTCTTGATTCTGAATTTGAAGATTTATTTTATCCTGATGATACAACTAATGTGTTTAGTGTTTTTGACTCACAGGATAAAAGGACTCGATTTTGGCAACCACGCTTTGAAGAATTGCCTCGTGGAAGAGAGAAGCCAAAACCCTCTAACTTAGAGGCTCCAAAAGTTGAACTTTCTCCATTGCCCAAAGGTTTGAAGCACGTTTTCTTGGGAGCAGGTGATACCTTTCCTGTTATTATTTCTTCAGAACTTAGTGTTGAACAAGATGAAAAATTGATAAACTTGTTAAAAGAGCATAAGTCTGCACTAGGATGGACTATAGCTGATATTAAAGGAATTTGATCTAACCATTAAGGACAAGAAGGGCGTCGAAAATGTTGTAGTAGATCATTTGTCCCGTCTTGAGTTCCATGATTCCACTAATGTCCAACCCATTCAAGATGATTTCCCTGATGAACATCTTTTCACTATAAGCCAAGTACCATGGTATGCACATATTGTAAATTACTTGGTTTGCGGGGAAGTTCCATCTAACTGGAGTGTACAAGATAAGCGTAAGTTCTTGATTGAGGTGCGTAATTTTTATTGGGATGATCCTTATCTTTTCAAATATTGCGCTGACCAAATTATGCGACGTTGCATTCCTGAGAGTGAAATTGCTAGTGTCTTAAACTTTTGCCATGGCACTGCTTGTGGTGGTCATTTCTCAATAAAAAAGACTGCTGCAAAAATTTTACAGTGTGGACTTTATTGGCCCACTTTGTTTAAAGATACTAAGAATTTTTGTCGTTCATGTGAAAGATGTCAAAAGTTGGGGGCTTTATCTCGCCGTCATATGATGCCTCTTAACCCTATTCTTGTTATTGAGATATTTGACTGTTGGGGTATTGACTTTATGGGACCTTTTCCTCCATCTTTTGGTTATCTTTATATTCTTCTAGCTGTTGATTATGTGTCCAAATGGGTGGAGGCTATGGCTTGTCGTACTAATGATAACACAACCGTGGTAAAATTCTTAAAAGAAAACGTGTTGTCTAGGTATGGTACGCCACGTGTCATCATCAGTGACCAAGGGACACATTTTTGTAACCGTTCTTTTGAAGCTTTGATGCGCAGGTATGGTGTTCTTCATAAGATTTCCACCGCATACCATCCACAGACAAATGGGCAAGTTGAACTCGCAAATAGGGAGGTGAAGCAGATTCTAGAAAAGACTGTTAACCCGAATCGCAAAGACTGGTCTTTACACCTTTCTGATGCATTATGGGCTTATCGCACTGCGTACAAAACTATTCTAGGGATGTCTCCATATCGCCTTGTCTATGGGAAAGCTTGTCATTTACCTGTTGAGCTAGAACATAAAGCTTATTGGGCTGTCAAAGCCCTTAACTTTGATTTGAGTGTTGCAGGTCTTCAAAGAAAGTTACAATTGTCTGAAATAGAAGAATTACGGAATGATGCCTATGACAACTCCAAGATTTACAAGGCTAAGATGAAAGCAGCTCACGACAAACAAATCTTGAGGAAAAACTTTGAGCTAAATCAACGAGTTTATCTTTATGATTCTCGATTGCATTTACACCCTGGAAAGTTGAGATCTCGATGGACTGGACCATTTGTCGTAAAGCACGTTTTTCCCAATGGAGCGGTGAAGATTGAGGACCCCACTGATTGGCGAATTTTCAAAGTTAATGGGCAACGGTTGAAAAATTATGTGGAAAGGGAAAGTCAGTTTATGTGTCTCGAGGAGATCTCTCTTGAGCCTCCTGTCTATCCTAATTAATCAGGTTCTATCTGTCTCATCTATCTGTACCATATCTTGACTTTTGTACCATATCTTGATTTTATTTTTGTTTTTATTATTTGGTTGTCCTTGCTTTTATTATTTTTCTACCCCATATCTTGACTTTGTCTTTGTTTCTATCATCTATTTGTACCATATCTTGACTTTATTTTTGCTTTCTTTATCTCATTGTCTTGCTTTTATTATATGTTTGTCCTATAATTTTTACTTTATTTTCTGTTTTTGCTTTTATTTTCTTTTGCGTGTTTTATTTTACTTCCCGGTTAAGTGGCGGATACGGTACTCCGTGACTAATTAAGTCGATTTTTCAGTTCCCTAAAAACTGTAACCCAAACAAAAATCGTGCATTCTTTTACCTTTCAAAATGGATACGATTCTTTCAAACCTTCGTAGACATTTTCCTTTTCTTCCTCCAAATGCATTGCTCAAAATTTACAAAGCACGGTTTGCAAGGTTAAAATTGCTAATGCTCATGGGTTTACCTGTTGATATACGATGGTTAATTGAAGCCAAAGTTCGATTATCTGGTGAATGTTCAAAAGCCTTTGTTTCTTTCATGCCTGGTTTGGGTAAAAGCTCTTACGCAAAAAAGCGAAGAGCAAATAAATTACAAGTTTGTCACAAATGTGCACGATGGACCTGTAACAAGCGATGTCGCTCTTTAGGATATGTGTCTGTCAATCGAGAAGATAAGATTCAGTTCATTAAGGATGGACTGAGTAAGGAGTCTCTAGATAATATCTTGTTGACTCTTGAGACGCATCCTTGTGGACTTGTGCATCGAGAGATTTTAAGATTATGGACACAATTTCGGGAAGAGCAAGAACGCTATAGTCTCAGGAATCTGACTCAAAACGATCATGTTTGCCAATTTATAAGAAAATTGGATGGGAAGCATATCTCCAACTCATAGAAGGTGTTTCAGCCGTTACTGGACGTAAAACCAGAGGAAGATATGAGCCACAATCATAACTACCTGTACATATGCACGCTTGCTGTTATTTTTGAGTTTCTATTTTATTTTTATTTTCAACGTTTGTCAGACAAACAGTTGAGCTACCTATATAGATGTCATTATTGTACCACCTTTTTGCATTCTATAAATACATCTCATGTTCTTTATTTGCATATACATAGTTAGTGAGTTGTATCAAAATGGAGGGAACCTCAGCTCGTCGATTCCGAAATATTTGTGTATTTTGTGGATCTCAGCCTGGTAATGATATAGCTTTTTTAGAAGCAGCTCATAATCTTGGTAAGGTTCTAGCTGAGAGAAAACTTCATTTAATTTATGGGGGAGGTAACCGTGGGTTAATGGGGTGTGTGTCAACAACTGCATACTCAAGAGGAAGTCAAGTTTTAGGCATTATTCCTAAAGCTTTAGTTAACGTTGCTGGGAAAACAGTTGGAGAGGAATTACAGGTCTCATCCATGCATGAACGCATAGCTCGTATGATTGTAAATGCAGATGCCTTTATTGCTTTACCAGGAGGTTTTGGAACAATGGAAGAAATCTTTCAAGTTGTCTCTTGGGCCCAACTCAATATCCACCAGAAACCCATAGGTTTGTTGAATGTCAATAATTTCTTTGATTGTTTATTGTGTTTTGTTAATCAAGTTGTGGAACAAAGGTTTATCTCACAATCAGCACAACGGATCCTTGTCTCTGCCTCAACTGCTGATGAACTAATTGATAAATTGCAAGCTTTTGTTTATGAACCAGACCCTGAAGCATCTAAAATTAATTGGTCAGTGGAAATGAGCAATAAGAGAAAATTGGATCTGACACTTCGTTTGTAACTTTTCTTACTTTTGGCTTTGTTCACAATATTTTATTAAGTGTTTTTCAGGTTTGTTTCTCTTGAATAACTGAAGCTTCAGGTGATGTCTCCTATACTTTCTCTTTCTACATTTAAACATTGAGGGCAATGTTTCGTTCTGGTTGGGGGTAGATAGGAGGCATATGTTTTGCATTGCATTATCTCTTGGTCTGAGAATGGCAGTGTAAAGAGTTCATTATCTCTTGAGACGCATTCTGGATCTATTAGATCCAGAATGGCAGAGTAGGGAGTATAGTTTTGACCTCTTGAAACGCATTCTAATTAGTTGATTTGTTTTTTATTTTTGAATTATATTTCATGCACAGCTGCTTATTGCATGTTTTCTTGGTAATTCTTGTCTAAATGGGTTTGTTTTTCTATCTAGGTATGATTTCAAAATTATTGGTTTGAGTCATCTTTTCTATTTAGGTTATCAAAGAATGATTTCTGAAATTATTTTGAGCACAATGTTAAGCCTTGTGGTAAGATGGATGATTCAATGTATATAGCCAAGAGAATTCTCATGTTTAAGTTCACATTTTTTTAATCTCACACATCTTTTGTGAGTGAGTGGAGAGGTTGAGAAAACAGCTTACGAACTTTCATTGATCCTTTGAATTGATTAATCCTTGTTTAGAATGTCATTACTCGAATTGAGCTAAGGGACGATTCAAGATGAAATTTCAATTCTTGTGAAAAAAAAACAAAAAAAAAGAAAAAAAAGAGAAAAAAAAAGAGAAGAAGTTAGTTCGATTCAATAATGTCTTCATTCAATTTTAGAATATAAAAGTTTTATGAAGCAGTCTTTTCTCATCAAGCTGTATTGATTCACTCAAGATAAATGAAGTCCTAAAGGTAGCATGTTGCAAGAATGGTTTGATTCTAAACATTGGATTTTCCTATCTTTGGATCAATGTTAGTTGTCTGTCTGTCCTTAAATGTGACCTTTCCTTGAGTGTTTATTCTATTTTCCAACTCCATGAGAGAAATCATAGCCTTTTTAAACAGTCGTTCACCTGTGAGGATATGGAGTTGAGGCTTTTACATAGAGTAATTTTCAAGGCTATATGTGTTGCGGTTCGTGGTAAGAAGGTTTGGCTTGATTCAAATGTGCTCAGTTTTGGAAGTTATGATTGAAATAACCTTTATAGCAATTGTGATCTTGAACTGACTTTTTGTTTGAAATACTGAAGTAGTTCTTCATGCTTCATTTACGCTTGAATTGCTAGGGACTAGTAATAAGCTGGCTGGGGATTGTGATAAACGCATGAAAGTACACTCTTAAGCATAAATAATTAATGCTAATTGGACAGTATTATAAAGCTTTTATGATATTTTAGCATAATTATTTTGCTTATGCCTCTTTTACATTTGTTTCATTTCTTTTGCATTTTCTTTAGTCTTTATCTTGAAATAAAGTATTGTCCTTAAATTGTGATTAATGGAAATCATTTTTTCAGGTTTAATAAAATGGACACAACTCTCAATCTATAGATCAAAATGGAGAGATTATTGAACCTGGAGCAACATGTCTCAATTTTACACAAAGTTGAAGAACAATCAAAAGCCCAAATCCAACATTTGATGGGCCGAAATTGAGACACAACAAAACCAAATTGTAGTTGTTTCTTAGCCCGACCCATGTCCAGTATTTGGGCCATATCTTAGAGAATACTTGTCCAAATTGCATGAATCTGGTGGCCCTGAAAATCTGAGACAAAATGCTACAACTTTCATGTTTTCCACAAAGCCCAATTCGGTCCATTTGGTGGTCAAAAATCAGCTGCAATTTGGTGGAATGTTTGGTGGCCGACAATGTGGAAAAATTGGTGGAGGTTTGGTGTAATAGTTCCATTTCATCACCTATTTAAGGACAACTTGAGGAATTGAATGGGGGGAGAAAAAAAATCATTTGAGTTCACATTTTATCATTGTATATTACAATTCTCTCTTGTATTTTCTTTTTAGAAATGATAAGAATGAATTGTAAGTTAGGCTAGAACTCTTGGTAAGGCTAGAGATGAACTTGTATGTGTAGTTTATCTATTTCTCCACTTTCATTCTACCTCAAGGGCTATAAAGATTGTATGTTTGTTTATGTGTTAAACTCTTTCTCATCTTGTGATTTCTTTTTAATCCAGAAATTATAATTCTCAATTTCATATAAATTCAGTCATGCTTTCTTTATGTGATTCATGTTGAATTATAATTGTTACTGGTAGTTTTGTTTTATGAGTTAGTCTTTTACTACAATATTGTCATGTGATATATTGTCGCTCTTGGATAACTTGTAAGGATGAATGTTGTTGGTAAATATTGCTTGTAAAGAGTTTATGCATATCAAATACATGTGTTTATTATTTATGTTATACTATACATATTTTCTGATTGATTGTTTGGGATGTGAAACTTTCAATTGAGTTATAATTATTAAATCAAAGTGGGGATTAGATTTACAAAACATATAAGTGATTCTCGATGCCTTACTTCTTAATTACCATCGATTGTTTCCAATTATTAAACACTGAATTTTCTTTAGAACTAATCACTTCAAAGTTAAATTTTACATTTTTATTATCTTTTTAATATTTTTGTTTTACGAACCTCTTTTATCGAAGGCCTCCTTGCGGATTTGACACCTCAACGTATACTACAATAACCGCGGTATATTTTGGGCGTAACCAGAAAGCAACAACAGAATAAATGGGGGGGTTTTGTTGATGTATTAATGACACATCCGAAAAAGGATTGTCTCCCAAGTATAGGAGTGTCGAAGTAATAAAACCCGGTGAGACCGGGGTCGATCCACGAGGAAGGGAATTTAAGCGTTACAAATTATAAGCTAAACAAATGTGATATGGATGATTCAAAGGGATGGCAAGATAATATCAACAAGTATGAGTAAATAACAAATTCTTAAACAATAAATAAGAATAACACAAGAGAAATTCACACAATAAGAAAAGATGGCTAAGGTTAGGGGATCCGTCCCTTGATATTTCAAATAAGGATAATTAACCCATTTTAGTTATATGAATTATATTTGTTTCGTTACCAATATTTATACCACTTCTTGTAAATGGGTTCAAGCATCCAATGTGCCAATCACCATATGTCTACAACAAATCAAGGTTCCTAACTAGATTCGTGTCGGTAAGGAAGAACCATACATCATCTAGAAAGGATCCAAGCATTTGATGTGCCAAGGATTGTCGACAATGGATCAAGACCTCACTTTACGAGTGGTGTCAAGATTGATTAAGAAATTAAATATAAATCATATTGAATAAACATTATAAGATTAAGATTATTAAGCACATATTAAGGGTTAGAGAATCCTTATTCTCATATCAAGGGTTTCACCCTTTCACCTTAGCAAAAGAGAAATTAGAAGAACATTATAATAGAAAGAAAATAAAATGCAAGAAAAAGGAAATTCATTAATAACATAAACACACAAATACAAGATCCTAGCCAAAGCCAAAATGTTCCAGCCAAGGCCAAGATGCCCTAATGGGTCACAAGGCACCTCTATTTATAGATACATCCAGGGGCAAACTTGTCAAATTACAAGGGCATAATTGTCAAATATTAGTTGTAAATATCTTTGACAATTGGGATCATTAGGCACCGACTTTGACCATCAATTTTGACATCGAAATGTTGTGAATTTTAATCACATGTCTTCATAAAAGTTGTAGATATTTCTCTCAGCTTTCTAGAACATATTGATTTGCACAATTTAGATATGTATTTTGAGAGATACGGTCCAAATACTGAGGCCTGGTCAGACTGGGCCGAGACTGTAGATGGGTTCACTTCAAGTCCAATTTTGGTCCACTAAGAGCCCGAATTTGATGATGCTTGTGAAATGTAATCTTGTAGACAATTAATCAGCTTTCCAAAACATTAAGAATTGCACCATTCGGATCTATAAATAGAGAGTTATGCCCATTTTACCGAACCTGTAACAAAACCAAAATTAAGAGAAATTAATTCCAAAGATGCAAATGCTACAAATATGCTTAAGTTGAGGAATTTAATGACACTATTAATGCAATATGATGAACTAAACTCTTATTAAACATGCATATTTAAGTGTTCATCACACCCCCCAACTAGCTTATTGCTAGTCCCTAGCAATTAAAGCGTTATTATTTAGAAGTGATTTATAGAATTTTACATCCAAGGTGGTCATTATTGCACTCTCCTTGATTTTATCCAAATAAACAAACTCTCAACTGATTTTTTTTTTTTTAAATGACTCATGTGCCCTTCAGTCAAGATATCCACAAACCTTCTTTTGTGCTCAGTTGACACATGACTATGGGGCTTATTAGAAATAAGCCATATCGGTTCTAGTATTTGTTAAGGCTAACAACCTTAGGTAGGGGATATTCATTCATTTTATACATTTTTTTCTTTTTTTTTTTTTTTTTTTTTTTTGAAAGAATGCATCTTTAACCCATGTAGCGAGCCTTAGGCTAATGACTCCCAGACCAGTTGGCCTTAGGGCATTAGGTGTTAAGACACCCCTACGAGCTTAACGACTCGGGTTGCCGATGCTTTATTTTTGCTTAGAAACTTGTGGATAGTGCAATGTTCAATCCCATTAAGCTTTCTCCTTAATCCATGTAGCGAGCTTTGGGCCAATAGCTCCCAAACCAGTTGGTCTTAGGGTATTAGGTGTTGAGGCACCCCTCGGGCTTAATTGCTCGAATTAAGGAGGCTACAAGACCAAACTTATCCACCATTGCTTTCTCTCTTTTTTCTTTTTTCCTTTCATTTTTCATTTTTTTCATTTTTTTTTAACTTTCCCCTTCCTTTTGTTGTTATCCTAAACAAAACAAAAGAACTCAAATATTGCAATATTTCATTTCGCTACCCACAATCATACATCAAGGTATGTGTGTGTGTGAAGAAAGATTCATAGATACTTGCTTAATGAGCACATAAGCACACAATTTATTAAATGATAAGGTTGTGAGAGTTCATAGATTTGAATGATTCAAAGTGAAATGAATAAGACCTCCTTGTTATAAAATTAAAAAATCAAGACTAAATAATATCAAATAAGTCTTCAAAAATGCAAGAATAAAATGACAAATTGGTTAGAATGGGTTTCAAGAGTTCAAACTGGTCCTCCCTACTCTGCCATTCCTAACCCAGAATGCGTCTCAAGAGGATTTGAACTCCTTACACCGCACTCTGAATCTAATTACTAACTCGTTTTTTTTTTTTTTGCAAGAAAAAAAAATTTCAAGACACACTTATGTCTACTATCCTTCCCCCCCAACCAAATGAAACATTGTCCTCAATGTTTAAATCCAGAGAGATAAAGTATAGGAGACATTACCTGAAGCTTCTGTTGTTCAAGAGAGATGACCTGAAAGACTCATAAAATAACATGCTAAAAATAAAATAAAATAAGGGAAAAGAAAAAAAATTACAAACGGAGATTCAGATCCAATTTGCACTTTTTGTTTTGCCCTCCTGCTCAATTAATTTGAGTACTAGCTGGGTCAGGTTCATACCCAACTTCTTGTAATTTGTCAAGTAACTCACCAGCAGAAGTGGCAGAAACAAGGATCTTTCTCGCTGAATGAGGGATAAAATTTTGTTCCACAGCTGCATCAACAAAACTTATCAAAGGATCAAAGAAATTTTTAACATTCAACAAACCTATGGGTTTTTGATGGAGATTCAGTTGGGCCCAAGAGGCAATTTGAAAAATTTCTTCAAGAGTGCCAAAGCCACCTGGTAAAGCAATAAAGGCATCTGAATTGATGAGCATATGTGCCATGCGTTCATGCATAGAGGAGACATGTAACTCCTTCCCAACCGTTTTTCCAACAATGCTTTCTACAGCCAAAGCTTTAGGAATAACTCCTAAAACTTGACTACCTCCTACATGTGCAGCTGTTGATACGCAACCCATTAACCCGAGGCTACCTCCCCCATAAACCACATGAATCTTTCTTTCAGCCAGTAGTCTACCAAGGTAATTTGCTACTTCTATAAACTCCTCACTTTTACCCGGTCGGGATCCACAGAATACACATATCCTTTGGATTCGACATTTTGAAGTTACCCTCCATGTCTATGCAACTCTCTAACTATGTGTGAAGAAGAGAACAAGAGATGTGGTATTTATGGAGTGCAAAAAGGTGTGCTAATGATGATATCTATCTAGGTAGCTCGGTTGTTTGTTGAAAAATTTGACAATAATGCATAAAAATTCAAAAGATGATGAAATAAGACACCATAAGTCAAACAAAAGATACAAATTCAAAAATGACAGCTATGAGGTATTAAAATTCAAAAATGATGGCACGCATGCATATGTACAGGTAGTTGTGACTGTGGCTCACATCTTCCTCTGGTTTTACGTCCAGAAACGGCTTAAACACCTTCTATGAGTTGGGGATATGCTTCCCATCCAGTTTTCTTATAAACTGGCAAACAGGGTCGTTTTGAGTCAGATTCCCAAGACTATAGCGTTCCTGCTCATCCCGGAATTGTGTCCACAAGTTAAAAATTTCACGTTGCACAAGTCCACAAGAATGCATCTCAAGAGTCATTCGGATATCATCCAAAGACTCCTTACTCAGTCCATTCTTGATGAACTGTAGTTTATCCTCTCGATTGTTAGACAAATATCCCAAGGAGCGGCAACGCTGGTTACAAGTCCATCTTGCACATTTGGGACAAACTTGTAACCTTTTCGCTCTTCGCTTTTTGGCATAAGAGCTTTTTCCCAAACCTGGCATATGGGAAACAAGATTATCTGAAAACTCACAAGAGAATCGAACCTTGGCTTCAATTAACCATCTTAAATCAGCAGGAATACCCTTACGCATCAACAACCTTAGTCTTTCTGCACGAGCTTTATAAATTTTAAGCAAATCATTTTGAGGAAGAGAGGGAAAATGTTTGTGCAATTTTGAGAGAATGGTATCCATGTGAAGAAAATGAGAGAGAAGAAAAGAAAATGGATGCAAGGTGAGCAACAGTTTTTAGGGAACTGAAAAACCGACTTTAAAAGCCACGGAGTACCGTATCCGCCACTTGACCAGAAAATAAAATAAAAACACATAACTAAAATAAACGCACACAAAATAAAATAAAAACAAACTAGAAATGATAGCAAAAATCAAGAATAAAAATAAAGATGAAAATATGGCATAGATGGATAAAATTTGATCAATCATTATAAAGAAATGCAAAAAGAGGAATCTCTTCGAAAGTGATTTACCACGGTCAAAAATATGCCATTGAGGTGGTACCTTTCTTTTTCCTTTATTTGTGAGAATGAAAGAGATTACCACTATCTGAGTTTGTTTGTCCTTAAAGCATGCATTATTGAGTGTGCATGTTTCTTCCTGCCTTTTTTCGAACCATGGCTCCCACATCTTAATCTCCTTCACCTGTACAAAATCAAGCAATGAAATTTCTTTAGAAGCAATGGGCACTAGTTGCATACTTGGTTCAAAAGAACTAAGTAACCCGATTTCCGAAGGAGTTGAAAAATTCTCATTTTGGATATAGTCTTCCACGTTAGTTTTTGTCCTATTAGCTTCCTCATTTTCATCATGCTCGAAAAATTCATTAATATCAAAATTTTGGTTAAATTTCTTTGCATGATGCATAAGTGAGGATTCGGTCTTTTCTTTGTTAGGTGTAAGTTGATTAACCTCTTCCTTACCCTTTAGGATTGATTCATCATCTTTCTCATAAGGGTTAGGAATATGTTCTTGATCGAACCTTACCATCATGAAGAGCACTTACCGAATCTTCGAGAAGAGCACTTACCGAATCTTCGAGAAGATGTTGGCTAATTGGATTACTCACATGTGGATTGATGAGGTTTGGCTCGAGTTGAGATGGAAACACACCTTTCTCATGAGTACTAAATGCAAATGCAAGTTTTTCAAGAGCATCATTCAAGTTTGCCATAGTTTGAGCAACTTGACTATTAAAAGCCTCTTGCTTTGCAATGAATGAATTCCATGTTTCTTCAAGATCCTTATAAGATGCATGATCATGAGCTTTTTGAAAATTTTGACATGATTGAAAGGGGGGTTGGTAAGATTGTGCATGATTATCATTCCTCCAATCAAAATTCAAGTGATTTTTTCATCCAAATTTTTGTAAGTAAGGATTAGGATTTAACCTTTGGAAAGTGTTTAAAACATTGGTTTGGTCATGGAGACTTTTCCTAAAGGTAGACACAATTGGGCAATCATCCGTAGGATGATCACTAGAATTACAAGTTTGACAGACAATTTCTTGCATAGACCACATTTCTAAGTCCTCGACTTTCCTAGCTAGGGATGTAAATTTAACATGTAGATCATGATTCTCCCTAAAGTTATATATGCCTCTACTAGACGTTCTTGGTACCTCATAGGTGCCAACATTGTTCCAATTTTGGGCATTTTTCGCTAGTAAGTCTAGGAAATCCATGGCTTCATCAGGGTCTTTATTTTTAAATTGTCCATTACACATTAATTCTACCATTTGCCTAGCTTGATGTGTAAGACCTTCATAGAAAATTAGAACTAGTTCCCATGTTTCCAAACCATGATGAGGACAAGTATTAAGCAATGCTTTATACCTATCCCAACATTGATAAAAGTCTCTCCTTGTTTTTGAGTGAAATTGATGATTTGATTTTTGAGAGAATTTGTTCTATAGGGAGGAAAGAATTCTTTAAGAAATTGTTGTTGCATTTCATCCCATGAGCTAATGGATCTTGACCTAAGATTTTGTAGCCATGTCTTAGCTTTATCTTTTAGAGAAAAAGGAAAAAGCTTTAATCTTAAGATGTTTATGCTACAATTTAGGTCACTATAAGTGTTACAAAACTCTTCAAATTCTCTCAAGTGCAAAAATGGGTTTTCAACATCTAGGCCATGAAAGTGGGGTAAGAATTGAATGAAATCCGATTCATGGTCTAAGTATAATGCATCATGAGGGAAGACTATGTATGATTGTGCACAAGTTCTCCTAAGATTTAGGGAATCCATTAATGTTCTTGGTTTGGCATGAGCATGATTTTTTTTTTTTTTAAGACAAGATGAGTGGCTGTTAACAATTCTACCAATTAATGCAAAGAGAAAGAAAAGATGAACACATGCAAGAAAAAATAAAAATAGAAATGGGGAGAGAAGAGATGAACGTATGCAAGAAAAATAAGATAGAAATGGGAAAAGAAAATACTTACAATTTTGTACGCCAAATTTTACCTTCCTCGGCAACGGCGCCAAAAACTTGACACATCCGAAAAAGGATTGTCTCCCAAGTATAGGAGTGTCGAAGTAATAAACCTGGTGAGACCGGGGTCGATCCACGAGGAAGGGAATTTTAAGCGTTACAAATTATAAGCTAAACAAATGTGATATGGATGATTCAAAGGGATGGCAAGATAATATCAACAAGTATGAGTAAAGAACAAATTCTTAAACAATAAATAAGAATAACACAAGAGAAATTCACACAATAAGAAAAGATGGCTAAGGTTAGGGGATCCGCCCTTGATATTTCAAATAAGGATAATTAACCCATTTTAGTTATATGAATTATATTTGTTTCGTTACCAATATTTATACCACTTCTTGTAAATGGGTTCAAGCATCCAATGTGCCAATCACCATATGTCTACAACAAATCAAGGTTCCTAACTAGATTCGTGTCGGTAAGGAAGAACCATACATCATCTAGAAAGGATCCAAGCATTTGATGTGCCAAGGATTGTCGACAATGGATCAAGACCTCCACTTTACGAGTGGTGTCAAGATTGATTAAGAAATTAAATATAAATCATATTGAATAAACATTATAAGATTAAGATTATTAAGAACATATTAAGGGTTAGAGAATCCTTATTCTCATATCAAGGGTTTCACCCTTTCACCTTAGCAAAAGAGAAATTAGAAGAACATTATAATAGAAAGAAAATAAAATGCAAGAAAAAGGAAATTCATTAATAACATAAACACACAAAACACAATACAAGATCCTAGCCAAAGCCAAAATGTTCCAGCCAAGGCCAAGATGCCCTAATGGGTCACAAGGCACCTCTATTTATAGATACATCCAGGGGCAAACTTGTCAAATTACAAGGGCATAATTGTCAAATATTAGTTGTAAATATCTTTGACAATTGGGATCATTAGGCACCGATTTTGACCATCAATTTTGACATTGAAATGTTGAGAATTTTAATCACATGTCTTCATGAAAGTTGTAGATATTTCTCTCAGATTTCTAGAACATATTGATTTGCACAATTTGGATACGTATTTTGAGAGATACGGTCCAAATACTGAGGCCTGGTCAGACTGGGCCGAGACTGTAGATGGGTTCACTTCAAGCCCAATTTTGGTCCACTAAGAGCCCGAATTTGATGATTCTTGTGAAATGCAATCTTGTAGACAATTAAATCAGCTTTCCAAAACATTAAGAATTGCACCATTCTGATCTATAAATAGAGAGTTATGCCCATTTTACCGAACCTGTAACAAAACCAAAATTAAGAGAAATTAATTCCAAAGATGCAAATGCTACAAATATGCTTAAGTTGAGGAATTTAATGACACTATTAATGCAATATGATGAACTAAACTCTTATTAAACATGCATATTTAAGTGGTCATCAATTAACTAAATGAAATATTAATGCAAATGCACAATAACACAACACAAAGTGAAATGGAGTGAAATATCAATGAGAGAAACCTGGTTAAGGGATCATTCTCTGCCACAAGATATGGATTTGCGAATTAATCATAGAATTGTCATCCAATTACAACATTGAAATTATCAACCGTAGATAACAACAAGCTCTGTTATCCCAATCTTTCCTTACTTTGTTGTTAAATAAAACAAGCTCTTTATTTAATCTCTAACCATTAAACAACCTAGAACAAGCTCTCTATATTTAATTCAATGGAAGCATTACGATAGGAAAGATAGGTTGATATAAGCAATAACCACATAGGTTTGGATTATTTAACTTGAGTTGTATTCTCCAATTGCAATCTCTGATCATAATTTTGCTACTAAGGATTAGAAAATTAAGACAATTACGGATCAAGATTTCTACTCTAGCAATAGACAACAACCAGATTATATTCAGTTGGTCACCCAAATACAATCAGCTCATAAGCATTAGATATGGGAAAATACAAGCAACTTTAATTAAATAATTTGATAACAATTTCTTGCACAATCAACTCACAAAAACCATATCAAGAGCTTTAAAATCACCCTCAACCAAATCAGATTTAGTTACACATGTTAAAAAACATCATAAATTTAATACAACAAAGAGAAGTTCCAGAAATGAAAGGGAAAATAAAAACTTAGCAAATCCTTAGCAAATCTCCTTAGGAATGTAGTTCTTGCTCTTTCCAAGCCTTCTTTCTCCTTCAAGAACTCCAAGAGATGAGAGAAATCCAGAGATGTAGCCTCCAAGTCGTTCCCCCCTTCTTCTTGTTTTTAAAATGAAACCCTAAAATATGTTTATATACTCTGCTACAGTAACTTGCTATAGTACCTCGTATAATAACATGCTACAGTGATATATTGAATTACAATTCTACACTTCTTATACCATTTTTATCATAACTTTCGGTTCACTAAATGGATTCGTGAACCATAAATTTCTCTAGAAAATAGACTTTGAGAGCTTTCTAATGGTATATAACATGTCACATGGTTCATTGTATATTAATGCAATTAAATCCGAGTAATTGGTTGACTAGCAAAGGTGAAAATGAAGGGTTTTACTCCAATTTTGTGCGAATTCCTCCAAAACTCCTACAAAACAACAAAACCACACAAAAACATAAAAATACCAAGGAATATAACAAAGAAAAATAGATGAATTGATATGAAAATAGCATCTAAAAAGACACCTATCAAATTCCCCCACACTTAGACCTTGCTAGTCCTCGAGCAACTAAAATAATATGAAAACAAAACTAAATCTAAACAGAATCAAAGAAAAAATTAAAACACACAAATGCTTCAACTTGCAAATAGGCCTCAAAGATTGTACTTAATTATAACCCAGGAAAAACTTCAAAATAATGCACTTGATCAAGAATTTCATCACAAAGATTAGTTTTACTTTACTTCAATTCCTCAAGTGTGTGTGTGTAGAGCCATTCTCACCTAATCACTTATAACCCGGATGAGTTTATGCATAAAAATGAATCATATTTAATAGTGAAGATATGCGTATAAATGAACTCCATAGGCTTGCTTTTCAAGTCACTCTCCACTAATGTTGATAAGCACAACACTAAGGATCAAGTAGGACTTTATCAAGCTTGTAACGTTTGGCTTGGGTGAAAGTATGATAAAGGATAATAATTTGGCTCAAATCACCCACAAACACATAAATCATTCAAGACTATGTAGAGCTCAACCCCACAACATAAAAAAATTCGTTCTAATTCACCAAGTGACTCCCCCAAACTCATTCAGAACACTCAATCTCTCTTTTTATTATTGTTCTTTTTTTTAACACAAAAGAAACTACACCCCCACACTTTGTTATTTTATTCTTTTTAAGAACATTCAAGAGTATAGATCTCTTTTTCTTCCTTTTTTTCTTTTTTTTTTATATTCTACACTTCCCCTCACCCACACTTAAATAACACATTGTCCTCAATGTGTAAGTATAGGGAAGGTAAGAATAGATTTTTTTATTTTTTATCTTTTATAAACACAATAAAACTCACTTGCATTGCTCATGACACAATCCAACCTCCTCTAACTTCCCAAAACCAGAACATAGCTCAAAATGTAATCATGAATGATCTACATGCTCATAGGTAAGGGATAAACTGTTGGAAAAAAATTCATTTGAGGTTAGGAAATCTTTTAGTGAGTTAACAAGGAAAAAGGCTTACAGAGGCTCAAAGGGGTAACTAGGGATCAATTTCAGTCGACGTTGGCTATTAAGACTTAAACGATCCAAAGATTGGCTAAATCATTTCCTTAATGTTGCACAGTCTAGGATTTTGCCTCGAGTAACCATCAAACAAGTTCTAGAATTCATTGAAATCTGAAGAAACACTTAAATTGCATAAATCTTCTCTAGGTAAACAAATAACTCAGTGATAATGGCTCAGTGCTCAATATTGTGCAAGGAATCAAAGGCAAAGCAAAAACCAATAAACATTTCAAGCACACAGATCTATGCATCCTTTATTATTTTCCAAGAGTAGTTCTCAATTCAATCATTGCCTTATCACCGGCCCATAAAATGCAAGAAAAGAGGTACGTGGCGTTGTTCAACCTAAGTCAAGATTTTATATTTCAACAATCCTTAGGACTAGTAGCCCGCAGACTTAAGGTTTCCAGCCAATATACCTTTATTATGAATGAACAAAACAAGAAATAAGAAACTTCAAACAACAGGAAATAAACAAACGATAAATTTATTTAAGTAGAATGCGTTTCAAGGGTTAAAGAAAACCCATATTCTGTCATTCTCAAGTCTTTCCACAATTTTTTTTTTAAATCAGAATTGATAAAGACAAAAAAAACACATAATAACTCTAAATTACATAAAACGAAACTTACTCATAAAACAAAAAAGTCCAACAATCAGGAAACAAAAACAAGTTAGTTAGAATGGGTCTAAAAAGTTTAGAAATTAGCCTCCTTATTCAGCTATTATGGATTGAAGAGATCCAAAATGTGTTTCAAGAGGACTTAGACTTTTTAAGCCACCACTCTAAAATCCAAGATTAGAAAATATTACCTGGGGCGAAAGAAATAACCTGAAAAATGTCAAAAGAAATAGCATGAAAAATCTCAAATAAATACAATAAAAAGAAAGCAAACAAAAGTGAAGCAAACTAGTAGATAAAGATTACAGATGGAGCGTTAAATCCAGTTTACGCCTTGTAAATCTTACGTGTCTTCTCTTCGCATCTTTATTTTTCTCTACTTTTTCTATCCTTGGATGATATTTTGAGCCTATGATCTTATGTTTGACGTTATATTATGTTACAAATGGTATATGAGAGCTAAGGTTCATGGTGGAGCATTAGAGGTTTTGCTTAGGTTCTTGGTAATGCATTAGAGTTTTGGTGTGGTAGTTGAATAGTTATGGTCTAAACAAGCTTTGTCAAAAAGACTTATTATCTAAAGAGGTTGGGTTTTAAGTGGGACCACTTGTGACCCCTCTAGTCTTTCATGTGTCCTTATTTGGGGAGTAATATTCTTCTATAGGAAATTCACCAAGACTAAAAATGCATCAAAAGTAGGACTAAAAATGAAAAATAAAATGTCTGCTCTCAAGGCTGATATAAAGAAATTTGATAAAGGAATAAATTTTGGCTTATGGCAAGTACAAGCCAAGGATGCATTGTCTTCTATAGAAACTGAGTATATGGCAGCTACAGAAGTATATAAAGAAGCTTCTTGGATAAAGAGATTACTTAATGATTTTCAAGCACGACAAAAGTGATTGTGATCCATTATGACAATTAGAGTGCGATATGTTTGGCTAAAAACCTAGTATTTCAATCAAGGACAAAGCACTTTAAGACTAAATATCAGTTTGTATGTGAAGTTTTGGAAGATGGTCAAATCGTGTTGTAGAAGGTTCACGCTCATGACAACGTGGCAGATATGATGAATAAGCCTTTCATAAGGGAGAAGTTTATTTTGATGAAAGAATTCTTTCAAGCTTGATGCTACCTGATAATTGGTCACAAGGAAATGTGTAGCAGCCTTGGAATATTTTCTCTTATGCCAATTATAAGAACTTATACGGAAACATATTTGACATCAAGATTGGTAATTAATGAAAAACTAAATCACACACACAAAGATACATCATATTGAACGTGGTTCGACATTAATTGTCTGCATCCATGGGCTATCAGACAAAAGTCACTATATGAAAAATATTAAAATCATATAGATTGTGAACTCACTCCTAATAACCCTTCCTAAAAACCCCCAATACACCCTCTGATCTCTACCAACCAATCTCACTCACACTCACACCTCCAAGAGAAATTTTAATCACCTCACTAGAGAGGAATTTACCTAGAACTAAACTTGAGATACTTCAAGGAGTGCACTTGTAACCAAGGAGTAGGATCCTTTATATAGGATTCCAATTAATAAGAATCATCTTCCTCTCTTAGTAAAATTCTCATGTTCTTCCTTTACTAGTTGAAGTAAAATTCTCCTATTTCCAATAGGATGCTTTATTTTTTTAATTTAATTAAAACTCTTCTAGTAGGATTTTTATCTTTATCAAGACTTTAAGAATATCTTTTAACACTTTTAGGAATATTGTTTTATTTAGCCAATATCCCAACAAATTCAACCTTTCATGAATATTGTAATATGCGCGTAGCATAGTATTACAAGAAAGTATCAATATATTTCATAGTGCAGCTTTTATAAACCATTAAATTGAAACACTTGAATGCTTAGGATTGATTTGAATGTATATAATTAATACATTTTAATATATATATATATATATATATATATATCTCAACCAAATAATGAAATGAAATTTTTAATCTAATAGTTTGAAGATAAGATAAATTAGTTACATAACAATTGTGGCGTCATTGATCTAAATTCATTATAACAACGGTATGTGTTTAATATCTTTTAACTTCACTTTTTTTACTACCATAAATCACAAATATGAAATGCACTCATATAAAAATTCATAAAAAAAAATATTGTCAATGACAAATGAAAAATAAAAATACAAATTATTTGACCTATTTTAGAATAGGGATTTTTTTCTTGATCTTGATTTATAGGCTATATGATCCCGAACTGATGTAAATTATATATATATATAAAAAAAAAAGCATATTCAAATATTAATAAATTATCCAAGAATGGGCTAGTCCAGCTTGATAAATGGATCAAAATCGGCCCATTCCAACTTGACTTGTGAATTTCAGATCCATTGGAACATAGGAGACCATTGCAGCGCGTTTGGGAGGCGGGCTTGTTTACTGGGATTGGACTATTTTCTTAAATTCGGACTTGACCCATATTTGGGTAATTTTAAAGGCATTGGGATTGGATGGACTCTTAGTAATACCTACTCTCATTTATACAAAAATGAAATTAGAAATTTGGCTGAGCAATTGTGAGTTTAACAAGGTTTACAAGAAAGCAAGAAAGGAAGAACGGCTTTGGAGAAACCACTTCATTGTGATGATCACTTTTTCTTTCCTCTTGGAAACCACAAAACAATTGTCTAGCTACCTAGGCAACTATGTGCGAGGCTTTTATGAACTATATTCCTCTAAGGCCTTGATTTTAAAATTCAAGGATCGAATAATCAACGATAATGAGCTTCATTTTGTTAAAAGGTTGTATGTTTGGTGAGTTGCTAAAACTAGTGGTATAGTCCTGATAGGAAGGACTTGCTAATTGGGCAAGTAGAAATTACAAGGTATTTAGAGAAAAATAGAGTTAAGGATATAATTGGTTGTATTAGATCAGCGTAATAATGAAATACATCTATTTAATTATAATTTAACAAGTAGATTTCAGTTTCTATTTATTAAAAGTTTTGAGTGTCCCCAAGTTGGTCAATAAGAAGGACTTACTAATAGGGAAATTAAAAATTTACTAGAGGCTTAGAGAATATTAGTCTGTCACTACTTACTAGTGGTCTAAAAATTTTGTGAGCTGAGTTACAAGAAGTGCTGAAATATATATCATGGAAATATATTAATTAACAATCGATTGGGACCTAACTAGTAAAGGACAAGCAAGGAAATATATATCATGGAGATGGAATTTTTCATTAGTGGATCAAATCAATCAATATTCAATAATGCATCTTACTCTTAACGAACACAAAAATAACTTTCAACAATATATTTATATATCCTCTTTGACTTCTAAACTTCATATTTTGTATATGTGGGTAGCGTGTAAATAAAGGAGTGTGTTAATAAATTTTCTAACCCATTTGGTTGGTGACAATATTAAATATTGGACAAATTTATCAATAGATGAGTTACATAACATTATGTTATTTAGTGGACAGTGACGAAGAGTCAAGTTGATAGCTTTTTTTTTTTTTTAATTGTTTAGCTAGTGTGAATTTATTATAAAATAATTATAAAACATAACTTATACCTATTTATCAAGGTCTTGAATAAAAATCAAATTAATGATCAACTATTCATGGCCGAGAAAAGCTATCCATAATCCAATCTTAATCATCTTCTAGTCATTTATTTCATGCAAGACTATAATTGAAATAAATGATGAGTTGACGTCTTAAAAACAAAATTTTTTTTTTAATGCAGCCTCATGTATATATACCATAGAGTTTATCTATAAAAATCTAAAACTAAAAGTAGCACGTGTTTCTAAAATATAAAATCTTCTAAGCAGTCAAGTAGACACGCATCCAGAATCAAATTACAACAATATAAGATTAGATTAGATTAGATGTGAATCATACCCAATTTAAGCAAAAACACTTATGAAAGGATCTATTCATTGTTTCTCTACTAGCAAAACTTAGAAGCATATTAATATATATTATAAGCCAGAGTGGAGTTAGGGTTTCTATAATTAGACCCCAATTGTAACATATCAGACAAAAACAATTAAGCAGTCCAAACAATATTCTTAATAATCTTATCTTCATGCTTCATTGCTAAAACTATCTAGGAGATAGCTCAGTGATTGAAACCTCATTTTGTGATGGTAAGACAATTTCATTTCTGGGCTGGTTGACCGAACTCTGCAAAAAAAATCCAGGTTTTGAGGGTGCTGGGAGATCGAGAAAGTCGTTGTTAAGCATGAAAACAACTCTAGCCATGGTGGGTCTCTCAGATTCCGTCTCTTGAACACATAGCAGCCCAATGTGGATGCATTTTTTCATTTCAGCCGTCGAACCACCGCTCAAAGCAAGATCAATCAGATTTAAAGTTGTCCCTGCTCTCCAACTCTTCCATGTCTATAACCAAGTGAACAAATATTGTTGTTGTAAGGGAAAATGAATGCTTACTCCTCTTTTAAGAAAAAAAATTACCTATGTTAGAAATAGAACTGCTACCATAGTTTATATAGTACTTACAAAGGTTAGAAGGTCATTTGATTCCTCTTCGCTTCTAAAATCAGTTCTCTTCTGACCAGTTACAATTTCCAAAATTAGAACACCAAAGCTGTAGACATCTGACTTAACTGAAAGGCGGCCATGATTTACATACTCTGGAGCCATATAACCACTGCATATAAAGACTTATTGGTTAGAAATTGAGTCTTTTGATTATCCACTGGCATGTGGTTATAACATATTAAAGGTGAATTCTACCAGAACATAAGCCGTATCCTTGTTATTATACTCACAAGGTCCCCGCAATTTGATTTGTATTGCTTTGAGTTTGATCCATTTTGAATAATCTTGCCATGCCAAAATCTGCAATTTTAGGATTCATCTCCCAATCTAACAATATGTTACCAGCTTTGAGATCACGGTGAATAATCTTAAGTCTAGAATCTTCATGAAGGTAAAGAAGACCTCGGGCAATGCCTACTATGATTTTATAACGTCTTTTCCAGTCCATATGCTCACGGTTGATTGGATCTACAAATTGATACATAATGAATTAACGTATATGGCTTTGTGTGGATCGCATGAGTATTATTAAATAAAAAGAATTGCAGATTCATGCTTTTATTATATTGATACTCAAATATTCATCTAGATTCAAGGAATTGATATAAAGGCTGAGATACTTCTGTAAATTATGAAATATTTTCCAAACAAACTCTATAGACATGCTTCCTGCATGAAATTAATGGGAATTCAGTTGAAATAGATTAAAAAGTGCAAACATACCAAATATGAAGTGATCGAGGCTTGAGTACTTCACAAACTCGTACACAAGAATCCTTTCTTTTCTTTCCAAGCAAAAGCCAAGAAGCCTGACCAAATTTCTGTGCTGAAGCTTGGCCAACAATTGGACCTCATTCTTAAATTCTACTTCTCCTTGTTTAGAGTTCATAGACAGTCTCTTAACAGCTACTTGTTGTCCATTGGAAAGCATGCCCTGGCATATCAAAAAATGTCAAACCTTGGAAAATATGTTTTGTTATGCTTTCAAGGTAAATCAAATTATTGAATCCAATTCCTTGTCACGTTGAAGTTTCTACCTTGTATACCGCCCCAAATCCACCTTGTCCAAGCCTATTATCATCAGAAAAGTTATCTGTGGCAATTTTAATGGTGCGGAATTTGAACTGCAAGGACTCTGCATCTCTGATTTCTTCCTCATCTTTATGAAGTCAACAAATAAAAAATATTGGAATTACAGTACATTAGTCTTAATTCTGAGATTTACAAATACAAAAAGAGAAACTTCTCATGGAAAACGGATCTTACAACAAAAGAAATGTCCAACTTACTTTCGTATTTCTCCTCTGATTTCCTCCGTCTTAAAAAGAAGCCGAGACCTGTGATTATTAGTATGACAAAAGTACCAGCTGAAACAACCACAATGATGATGACATTATAATTCTTCTTTCCTGCAAAATCCAATAACTTTGCTCAGATTAAAGCTTGTTGAGTAACCAATGACATATGCTAACCACTCAAGATGATAAAGTCAAGCAACTTCACTGAATTTTATTTTATCCTACAAATTGTGTCGGCCACAATTATATTACGTAAAAAGCCTTTAAGAGAAACTCAGAATATATAGGTACCTTTACGAGTTGCGGTATTGGTGGATGGTGTAGTAGGAAATACTGCTGGCCCTTCAATGGAAGTCTTGTAGAATTTGTTTGTCTCATATCTAAAATTACAGCTTGGGGTAATAACTCTTCCCCCATCTTTTGTATCACAACAATTCTGCATAAGACTAGTAGCATAAGTGAGGCAATCTTTGCATTGAGTATCATCTAAATCAGGAGTGCACTGCACAAGGGCATATATGGTTAAAGTATTCGAAACTGCTTCTTCTCCGGTAGCATACTTGTTAGGAGATTCGTTAGTTGCAGTTTCATTTATCAGCTTGTCCAACAGGCTCTTCCGTGTCTGATTGAACTCTTCCACGTTGTCCGCTATATTACTCCGTGAGTCCACAAAAAAGTAAGGTTTATTTTGCATTAAATGAATTGTGTTATAGTCAGCATAACGAAACATACAATTATTGAATCCTCTATCATCATATCCTCCAATCGCCAGGCGAGAGTTGGGACAGAGAGATGACAAATTCTGCTTTGCTACATTAATGCAATCAGCACAACTGTCAGGCTCCATATCCGGCCTACAAAGCGCACTTGCAAAAACTTCGTCAGGATTTTTCCCGTAAGAGGAATTGTAAAATCCAAAATTTATGCTGGTAACGTTGGTGGGGGAATTTAGCAGGTGATTCAGGTTTGCCTCATAAGGACTATTAGTAATATACATAGCTTGGCCGTCATAGCAGCTATTGTACTGCGATTGAAGCTGGGCAATGGTAAGAGTAAAATAATTTATGAAACAGAGAGAAAGAAAGAAAAGCAGTCTGGAAGAAACCATTTGTTGAATTTATGACCACTTTTGGGTTTCAGAAATTAATATGGTGAGTGTAGAGGATTTTCATTTTTGATTTATGGTAGTGTCTCAATTATAAAATTGGTTTGTGTGTGAAGAGGGCGGGTTGAACATGGGTGTTATATTGCCTACTGCTGCTTACGAAGTTTCTTTCGGATATCAATTATTGAAATAAAAAACATGATATGTTGAAAGAATCAAACTGGAATCTAGACTAATTAGTCAAAAAAGTAAAATCTCATTAATCGTTGGAGCTATTTGTGGTAGGATGGAATTGTACACCTGCCAATACGGGTAAGGATAACTAGCAGCTCTCCAAATTTGACCCAAAAAATGAAATGAAATTCTGAAGTTATTCCATGAAGTTGTTGAGCACTAAAAGAAGTCAGTAGGGTGTTCTCACGACAAGTAACAGAGGAGGAACAAATAGTTTTGTTTGTCTCTCAAGAGAACGTTCTTCCAAAATTTAGGAACTTACATGGTGCTTACAAACTACGTAAGATAGATAAATAAAGAGGAAATCACAAAATTACCTAAATTAGCTGGTTTTACAGAAAAATAACTTTAAGTGTTGAAAATTTGGATGTCACGCGGTTGAATAGCCCAAAACACTGACAATGGTTTTTTTTTTTTTTTTCTGTTGGTCTTTTATGCTCTATAGCAAAAAAGACCTTGTTGGCGTATTGGTGGTGTTTTGGTTCTGTTTTGGTTCATGGAGTCTAAATTTTTAACATCAAAGAGGCTATTTGTTTTCGGTACTTAAATTTGAATATAAATGAAATTAAGTAATTTAAATAATTATTTTTATTTATTTTAATATTTAATCACTTATTTTTAGATTTTATTAAAAATAAAAAATATCGTTTGTTTTCTCGTAAAAACATCTCAAAGTGTAAAATGTCTTTAATACACTTCTAAAATCAAATCTACTTTGTGAAACCTAGTCGCTAATGCTTCCCCATATCCGATCAACATCTCAAAACTGGCCGCCACCGACCTCTTCTCTACGATAGCGTGATGGGCTTCAATTCTCTGGCATCGGCGAGTTAATCTTCTCCGACAACTTTCCCAGGCTCAATCAATCCCTCTATCCTCTACGAGCAAGAGCAACACGTCTCGTCGACGATATGGGAAGGCCAAGACTACCGCACGTTGTGCTTTCACGAGCACTCTGAAAATCAATGGCTTGAAGCTGACGAAAGGACAAATCGATCTAATCTATAAAGCCGGATTTTGACGGTTGAAAATGATTGGGACGCATTTTGGAGATCTGTGAGAAGTTTTTGAGGTTGCAATGGTTTTATGGTCGACAGGTTCTTGTGTGTTTTTGTTCAGTGTAACGGAAGGCTGGTGGTCACAGGCTAGCAGTGGCAGGGCATATGTCTTGGTGATGATGAACGCCAGAAGGTGTGGTGATGGACGATGATTGGCTTTCTTTAAAAAAAAAATTGTTTTTCATTTTTAAATAAAGTAATAATTTATATGTAATATCAATAAATTAAATTAAGTATTAACTATGTTCTTGTATTATATCGGTTATATAAAAATTATATTTTTTTATTTTTATTAATATATTTTAGTTATATTAACTAATTTAAACAAAAGTTGGTTAATAATTGGAAAAAAATAAATTTAAATAAAATAGAATTAAGTATAAATTAAAAATGAATTTGATAATTTAAAAAATATAATTTAAAAATATTAAATATATAATTATTGATAACTTTAGTTTAATTTTATTAATTATTTAATTTTTCAAGGATTATAATAATTATTGAGATAAATATTTTACGTTTCATATTGTAAGGGTTAAAAAGTCAAGTTTAAAATAAGATATTTCTTCACCACTTTTTTAAGAAATATATAAAAGAGTAAACAAACACACTTTTAAGTAGTGTAAATTAAGTTCTAAAAAGTGTTTAGGTCGAAAAAATGTTAAGTGATAGAAACAGACACCACCTAAGTTATTTTTTAACAAGTCCCTTAATTAAATGTAACAAGAAATTATTAAATAAACTTGATTTCCTAATGAAATAAAGGCTTCAGTTTTTCCCATTTTGTCAGCATATATTCGTGTGGATATCACCTTATAAATTCTCTATTTTTTTAATTAAGATATAAATGCTTTTTTTCTTTAGGGCATGGAGAAAGGAGAACATACTGAAGTATCGCAACTTGTTTTTGAAGTTCAATTGATTTCTTTAGCGAAGGTTGATAACATGGCACAGTAGCCATTTCTTATTTATCAAGTACTCAATATCGATCAAATTTCCATATTGATAAGTGACATTTCACTTACCAAAAAGAAAAGTATAGTCGTTTATTTGTTATTATTCCAAACAAAAGTTGTTTTCCTGTTTTGTGAATGTGATGAATAGTCCAAGGAAGGAAATAAATAACCAATTCCTTTGATTAATTCCCAACCATAACCCATGTGTAAGAAGGTCTTCAAGGAACACGCTTTATTAAATATCTTTCACTAATGCAAGGCTGGTCAAAATTAAATTAATATTATATAGAGATACGTCGAGATTTTAGCACTTGTGAATGCATGTTGTTCAACAAATGAAGGGATTTCATCTTGACTTGTATCTATATTGTAAGGTTTATCAGAGGTGGATTGCACAATAGACATGAATTTGGTCTTTTACATAAAAAACTTGCTTCACTTGTGATGCAAGAACATATGAATTTGATTTGTGTTCAACACGAGATAGATCTCCAAATGTCACCTCGAAATCATCTACTCTAACACCCTTGTTGTTGTCAACCCAATCACATTTAAACATGGGAAAACTAATCGAGTTATAGTCCAACTCCCATATCTTATTAATAACACCACATAAACTAAGACCTCCAGTATCGAAATTTTATCTTTGTCTTCTCCGTATTCTCTTGTGTGGTACTAACACTTGTTGATGATATAACCATAATAGCTTTTCACAGATGGTTGAGGCCCTTCAGCTAACCATTTCAAGGTGGTAGAGACGGTCTCATTGTTATTGATGGCATCCTCAGCCTAGTTATAAAATATGGTAAAAATACAATTAGAAGTTGGATGGATTAAATAGTAACTTGAATACAATATTTTATAAGGTATGAAGGAAAACAATAAATACATTGGTTTTAAACCATGAGATGAAGGTTTTATTGTGTTCATGTTGTAGCCACTTGTGAAATTTCACTTACTTGGGAAAACTGAGTCTTCAACCATTTCATATGCATTCTTGTAAAACAAAGAGAACCTTGGTTAGCATTCATTAAAAGAAAGAGGAATAAACTTCAAACAAATAAAATACTAGTAATAATATTAAACACTCACTCTATGTAAGGTTGTACTTTGTCCATGTTTTGTAAGATAAAGAAGTGTGCTTACGCGCATTCTTCATTAGAAATAGAAATCACAAGGCCTCCGAGTAATGGTCTATCTACTTCAGAAGGTCCGTCAATAGTGCCAACATAATATGAGCAAAAATCAATTGCTTCTATTGTAATATAACACTCAACAATACAACCTTCTGGTTGGTTTCTGTTTCGGACAAATCCTTTAAGAATTTTCATGTCTTCTCAAAAGGATACATCCATCTAAGGTACACGAGGCCACAAAACCTAACCTCTCTAATAAGATGTGCCATCAAGTGCACCATGATGTTGAAGAATGAAGGTGGGAAGTATTTCTCAAGCAAACACAAAGTAATAACAAGCTCACTTTGTTTTTTTTTTTTTTTTGTAACTTAGGGACATTAATAACTTTGGTGCAGATATCATTGAAGAAGACACATAACTTGGTAATGGTATAGCAAACATGTTTAGACAAGACTAATCTTATGGCTAATGGTAGTAATTGTTGTATGAGAGCATGACAATCATGAGACTTAAGACCAAACAGCTTTAACTCTTCCATGGATATGAAATTCTTAAAATTGGAACAATATCCAACAAGAACTCTAGGGTCATGTAAGTTTTGACAAAACATTTGTTTCTCTTTCTTCCTTAAAGTGTAACAAGCAGGAGGCAAATTTGTTCGACTATTTCTGTGGGATAGATGTGATGTAACTCTTTTCGCAAACCCATTTCCACTAGATCTAATCTAGAGTTAAGGTTATCTTTTTTTTTTCCCTGGTATATTAAAAAAATGCACCATAAATGCTCTCACACACATTTTTTTTTCAATGTGCATAACATCTAACTTATGCCTAACATAAAACTGACTCCGATATAGGATATTGAAGAAAATCGATTTTTTCTTAAAGCTTTGGCTTTCATCAGGATCATTTTTTTTCCTTTTTCTATCCTTACTCTTGCCCAGTTGCTTTGGAAATCTTTTAATTTTTCCAATATATCCTCCCCAGAAAGTGGTTTTGGTGGAAGACGTTTCTCTTGAGGTCCATTGAATGCATTTTTTTTTTTTATATTTTGAAATGGATGACTTAGGGGGAGGAATTGTCTGTGGCCCATATAGATGTTTTTCTTGCCATGTTTTAGCCTACATGAAGATATTTCTTTTCCACATATTGAACAGCTGTAAAACTCTTTTACTGAGCACCTAGAAAGGTTGCATATGTTAGGAAGTCATTGATTGTCCATAACAACACAACATGCATGTTAAAAGTTTTTTTTTATTTATTTATGAGAAATCATACACCTGAACACCTTTTTCCCATAAAAGTTTCAAGTCATCTATTAATGATGCCAAATAAACATCTATGTCATTAGAGGTTGTCGTGGTCTGAATATCAGAAGAGATAGCATAATAAATCTCTTTTTCATGCATAACCATGGAGGAAGATTATATGTAACTGTTAATATAAGCCAACAACTATAAGAACCACTCATGATACTATGTGGATTTATCCCATCAGCTAAAATAGCTAATCAGAGGTTTCTATTCTCAGCCTCGAATGATGGCCACTTACATTCAACTAATGCCCAAGATGGGGTGTCAGCAAGGTGCCTAAATTTGCCATTTTTTAGTCTACCATTGGAATGCCAAGTTAGGTTTTTTACAATCTTAGAGAGAGAAATAACCTCCTAGACCTAAGAATGGGAGGGAAGTACCACAAGACTTTGGCAAGAATGCCTTTTTTAGCTTTAGATAATTTAGTAGGTTTCTTCCATCTTAACAACCCACAAGTGGGACAAGAACTTAAAGAAGCATACTCTTTCCTATATAAAATGCAATCATTAGGATATGCATGTATTTTTTGATACGTCAAACCTAGTGAAACCATTGTTTTCTTCGCTTCATACATGGATGAAGGTGTTTCATGGTATGATGGTAACATTTCTGAAATGACTTTAAGCAATTATGAGAAACTTTTATCTGACCAACAAAATGTTTCTTTGATCTTAAAAAGTTTCATTAGTGTAGTTAATTTGGTGTGAGATTTGCATCCTGGGTATAACGGCTTTCCAACATCTTCAAGAAGTTTTGCCAAAGGCCTCATTCACCATCTCTATACCATCATCTATAGGAAATGGACTTTCATCAAATGATGAGTTAGAGCTATTGGGTTCCCTAGGTTCATTTTCTTCCCCATGCCAAATCCAAATTCTATAGTTTGTGTCAAACCCGTAAGAATAGATGATGACGACATTTGGTTTCAGTTGTGAAGGCCAAGCAAGGACATGCATTACGTGGTCACCTTATGAAGTTTGGGTTTATTGTGTGGGCAGATGCAAAGTCTAGGAAATTCCTAACCCCAATCTCGTATTCAGTAGACAACCTATCCTTCCATATCTAAGATTTGTCCATTCCTTGCATAGGTAATACACCTGTTGAAGCAATTAAGCTTAGAGTGGTTGTAGGGATAAAATATGTAATTGTTGAACACAAACTAGGTTTTATTTTAAGGAAAATTGAATTTGTTTTGCTTGTTGTTCACCAAGTTTTGTGATATGTATTTTAAGAATTATTAAGTTACAAATTCAGCTAAATGGAATGCTGTTTTACATTGACATAGAATCTAATTTTATGTTTTGGGTATGGAGAATTGATTTCTTGTTATGTATTAGAGGCTGAATTTGATCGGTTATATGGGTAAAATTATATTCACTGCAATCTAAACAAACTCACACATACAATAAACATGCCAACAAATATAATTGTGTGTAAAGATGATTAATGATAAAACTGTACTCATTGTCGGCATGCATTAATAATAAAACTTTAATCATTTTAAGCATGCATTTGTATAATGACTCCATTTACAATGCCTAATAAGATTACTATATGCATAAAAAACAACTTGAATTCAAACGAATAATTGCAATGCTCAAACAAAGATTCAATGTCCAAAAAATATGTATTCCTGTTCAGATTATTGGCATGGAAAAATTCAGATATAATTGTCTATTGTAAGTAATAAATGAGAAAAGAAAAATTATCAGGTGTTGTTATTCTGTTGTTGTTCCCTATATGGCCCTTAATGATGATCTTGAAACTCAGCTTGAACAATTGATAATGCTGGTTTGATAGAAGTCCAACAGTAGTTTTGTGAAAAAAAATAAAATAAAATACAGTAAAAACAGTGCCATGTAACTTCTAAGCGCTAGGCGAATTCCAATATTAGTTTATTATATATGTTTTATAAGATAATGCATTCCAATAATAGTTTTTAACATTTATTGCTATGATGCCATCTGTCTATTAATAGAAGCAATATAGCTACGTAAATATGAACCTAAAATACAGAAACAATGAACATGAAGTAGAATAGATTTGCACAAATCAGATATCACATACTTTCTTTTTTTAAAATAAAGAACATTGGTCCTATAGTCTAATTCAAAAGAGTAAATAACATAATAAAGTGATTCACATTTGGGTTTAAGTAGTGGATAATAGACTGATTTCAATACTTAATAGTTACTGAAAACCTTTGCCACATAAGTAGTATAATGGGAAGTAATGGTTGCATGCACATGGAATTAAAAAAAGATTTTTATAAGCCACATATATAGACAAATCTTATGACTAATGTTTTAGCAATGTAACTAAATAATTATGATTCGTAAACAATAAATGAATAAGTAACAGTATAGAATACAAAGATTTGTTAAGAATACATAGCTAAGTTGATGCAATTAATCAAAATGTACATATAAAAGTAACAAATAGCAATTTGCATAAAAAAGTAAAAAAAAAAAAATCACACTTTGTTATATGGTAATAAGTAACTAGATGGCACTAGAAATTTGACTTATCTTTATATATTAAATATTGGATAATGGGAAAGCGAAACAAAAATAGAGCAGTTAAGTGAATAGAGACCACTTATCTTTCTATATATCACCAAGTAATCACAAACCCATTCAAAAAAAAAATAACATAAACTACAGAATAACATATTTCAATGTAATTGTGGGGAACTATAGCGTAGCATAAACTACCATATGGTAGACACAATTCACACAGTAAGTAATTGAAAATTAGTGTATAACAACTCTTTACTACATCTTGCAGTTAGAAAGGGAACCTTTTCTGAAATAGATTTGGTTTACAAGTCAATGTTATTAGAGATCTGAGCACAACGAGACTGATCTTGTAAGCAAGGGAGATCTTTCTTTAAATAGCTTTGCAATTTCTTCTCCTTCAAACAGCTTTGCAAGTTCTTTGCTTCATAATAAGTCATCTTTGATCTACTTTCAATCAAATATAAGATTAAATGAACTAACAGACAACATAAGAAGAGCTTCAAACAGCTTTGCGATTTCTTCTCCTTCAGACAGCTTTGCAAGTTCTTTGCCTTATAATAAGTCATCTTTGATCTACTTTCAATCAAATATAAGATTGAATGAATTAATAGCCAACAAAAGAAGAGTGAGGTAATGAATAGTTGAAAAAGGATTCATTGTCAATATAAAGCTAATTTGATACAATCAACATGTACAACTACAAGTTACTAGCAATAATTTCATAATGCTAGAAGAAGAGAAGATTTGTGAAAAATTGATATTAGCCACTATTTTTTATTACTACCAACATTCTGGATTATAATAAAAAAATTAAAATGTTTCAAACAATGAAAGCCATATACAAGACAAATGAAGCAGAAATAAACATAAAAATCTAGATCGTGAAATGTCTCCTGACATTCAAATAGCATTTTGTAGGCCAGACTTTTAAACAGGACTATTTAAATTTTATAAAAAATAACAACACAAAAATTTTAATAATTCATCTTTTGTACTTTAATGATCTAAAAAATTCAGAGACCTTATAATTGGTATTAAGCTTTTGAAGAAAAAATAAATTTAAATTTAATTTATTTCCTATTGTAATTAATGAAACTAAAAAAATTTTGACTTGTTTAATATCATGATGACTTTTAAAAATATTAGATAACCAGTTTTAACTTGCTAAAAATATGATATAATTTTTAAGTGAAATCAAACATTTAAAGGTCAATGGATCCAAAAGTAAGTATATAATCTATAGTATCATAAGTTACCAACTCAAAATGTTAATTTAAAACCGCAAAGGAAAAAGAAAAATGAAGTTATCATTTTTAGATCTGAATTTTAATAGAATTTACAGCAAAAATAGTTATAATTAAAACTTTCATTAAACCATAAGAGAGAGAAAGTATATAAGTTAAAAATTTGAATTTTTATAGTAAAATTCTTTAATGTTTGTTGAGTTATTAATCAATTAAATGCTTTTTTTCTCCAAAAATAGAAGCAAGCACTTATTCAATCACAGAAAAAAAGAAAAAACAAAAAACAAATATATTTTAACCAAACAGAACAAAATCAGATAAAAAGTTGTAGAAATAACAAAAATTACCTGAATCAAACAAATTTGGAGTTAAAAAAAATTAGCTGCAAACTCTAAACAATTCCACAAAGTAAGTTTGAGTTAAAAATCAATCAATCATTAAATTGGAGAGAGGAAAGGAAATAGTTTACCTTAGCTGAAGGAAGCAAATGGTGTGGTTTTAATTGGAATGAGATAATTTTAATGTAATTTAACGAAAAGAGAACAAATTATCAATAGATTTTAAAACTATAATTAACTTATTGTAAATATAGCAAATCAAAGAATGTATAAAACTTGCAAAGAATGAATAATTGTATCCCTGTGGTACATGGCCCTATACATAACTTGCAACCATACTCCATTTCTACTACTAGGTGCAACATTAAAAATAAATAAATAAAACAAGTCACATGCATGTTTCCTTCTTTCTTTATTCTGTAATTCCTTCTAACCTTCACATTACTTCAAAAGTGAAATTGGTCAATAAACAAAGCAATGAAATCCTAACAGACCCATATACTTCAAAAGCAAAAAAAAAAAAAAAAGGTATCATGAACCATAACATGGCGTGACCCATTAGGTAATGCACCAAAGAAAAAAAATTTTGATCTTTCAGAAATATACCATGAAACCAAAGAGATGCAAACCGACCCACATAATCAACTGGACAAAAGAACAAAAATTTCAGCCAACCCAGGTATTAAAATTATATCATGAATCGTTAGATCTAAGAACAATAAGATCCAAACACACAAAACAAATATAAAATAAATCAGATGAAGAGAGGTGAAAAGAAAGGGAGTGGGCACCTTGTTTGTGACTAGCACCCTTGTTGATGGTAGAAGCAACGATTGGAGCAACGAAGCAATTAAGCGAGGAAGGAAGCAAGGCAAAAATTGAGAGGCTTGATTAATGAAGTAAGGGAATGGCTGAGTGAATCAATCATTGAAGTGAGAGTGAAAGAGAGGGTAAGAGTTTCTGGGGCAAAACTATAAGAGGGAAGCCAAAATACCAAAATAGAAGTGGAAAAGGGAAAATGAGTGATAAAAATGGTTTAGCTAATACATTTATATGGAATGGCAAAGATATAAATAAGTTAAATGTTTATTGTGTCAAATATCTTAAAAACACGGATTGACTTTTTTTAGATATATCATATGTGACTGTTTTGAGAAAAAAAGTCAAGTAATAAAAATTGATGCGTCAAATAATTGAAAATTTCTTGTAGTGTGTGATTATGCATCGACTATCGAGAGCTGAATCAGAATTAGTATCCATTTCCTAGAATTGATGATTTGCTTGACCAACTTCATGGGGCAAGTGTGTTTTCCAAAATTGATATTCGTTCTGGATACCATCAATTGAAGATCAAGAAAGAAGACGTCCCTAAAACTGCTTTTTGAACAAGGTATGGGCACTATGAGTTCTTAATGATGCCATTTGGACTCATTAATGCCTCAGCTACCTTTATGGATCTTATGAACTGTGTATTCAAAGATTTCTTGGATAAATTTGTGATTGTGTTCATCAATGACATTTTAGATGTTCCAAGAGTCAAGAAGAGCATAGAGAACACTTAAAGGTAGTGTTACAAATGTTGAGAGAAAAGCAGTCGTATACCAAATTTAAGAAATGTGAATTTTGGCTGAATCAAATCTCATTCTTGGGTCATATAGTTTTCGATGAAGGAATATCAGTGGACCCAAGCAAGGTTGAGGCAATTGTAAAATGGCCTAGACCAACCAATGTGAGTGAAGTTTGAAGCTTTCTGGGTTTAGCTGGCTACTAGAGCTAATTTATTGAAGGTTTCTTCAAAATAGCCTTGCCATTAACATAGTTAACGATGAAGAATGCAAATTTTTTATGGTCAGATGAATGTGAAAAGAGTTTTTAGGAACTCAAGAACAGACTTGTGATAGCTCCAATGCTCACTATTCCTTCAGGTTCTGATGGATTTATGATTTATAATGATGCCTCTAAGAATGGGCTTGGGTGTGTCTTGATGCAAACTGGCAAGGTTATAGCCTATGCTTCTTGACAGTTAAAGAGCTATGCAAGAAACTACTCTACCCATGATCTAGAGTTAGCAGCTATAGATTTTGCACCTAAAATTTGGAGACACCATTTGTATGGACCAAGATATGAAATCTACACTGATCAAAAGAGTCTCAAGTACTTCTTCACTCAGAAGGAGATAAATATGAGACAAAGGCGATGGCTAGAGTTGGTTAAAGATTATGATTGCGTGATTAACTACCATCTAGGGAAGGCTAATGTGTAGCTGATGCATTGAGCCAAAAGTCTTCAGGACATATAGCTACCTTAATAACCACTCAGAAGTAAATAAGAAAAGATATGGAGAAGCTTGCTATTGAAATTGTTTAGCCTAGTGAGTATTTACTTATAGCATCATTAATTATGCGGCTTACCATTAAGGGGAGACAATGATGATGCATTTTTTAAGAAAGTAATGGAAGAGATTCATTTAGGAAAGAGGCTAGGATTTGCTATGTCGAGTGATGGGGTATTATAGTTTGAAGGGAGATTGTGTGTGCCTAACATTACAGATTTGAAAAAAGAAATCTTCAATGAAGCACATAATTCCCCATATTTAGTACATCTTGGTAGTACAAAAATGTATTGTGATTTCTGAACCAATTATTGGTGGACTGGTATGAAGAAATAGATAGCATAGTTTGTGGAACAATGTTTGACTTGCTAACAAGTCAAGGCTGAACATTGAAGACCGTCTGGTTGTTAAAATCATTAGTGGTGCCAGAATGGAAATAGAAGCATATAACCATGGATTTTGTTGTGGGTTTGCCTAGAACTCAAAGTGGGTATAATGCCATTTGGG
Source organism: Boswellia sacra (assembly GCA_013180625.2). Taxonomy (NCBI): domain Eukaryota; kingdom Viridiplantae; phylum Streptophyta; class Magnoliopsida; order Sapindales; family Burseraceae; genus Boswellia; species Boswellia sacra. The sequence goes on from SNVD02003910.1 coordinate 65,667, forward strand.
TAATTGTTGATAGATTGACTAAGTTCACACATTTTCTTCCTGTGCTCACTACTTTTACCATAGACCAATATGCTTAACTTTATATGGATGATACCTATGTCTATTGTCTCTGATCAGGATCCAAGGTTCACCTCCCTATTTTGGAAGAGTCTGCATAAGGCTATGGGTACTAAATTGAATTTTAGTACGGCCTTTCACCCTCAAACAGATGGATAATCCAAGTAGATTATTCAGATTTTGGAAGATATGCTAAGGGCTTGTGTGATTGATTTCAAGGGTAGTTGGGATAAGCACTTAACCTTAGTGATATTTGCCTATAATAATAGTTATCAAGCTACCATTGGTATGACCCCTTATGAAGCATTATATGGGAGGAAGTGTAGGTCTCTCATCCATTGGGATGAGGTGGGTGAAAGGAAGATACTTGGACCTAAAATCGTTCAATAGACTTGTGAAGTCATTGAAAAGGTGAAGGAAAAGATGAAAGCAACCCATAGTAGACAGAAAAGCCATGCTGATCACCGAAGAAAGGAATTGGAATTTGAAGTGGTGATAATGTTTTCCTTAAGGTGCTCCGATGAAAGGAGTAATAAGATTTGGTAAGAAAGGAAAATTAAGTTCAATGTACATTGGCCCTTATGAAATTTTAAAAAGGATTGGAAATGCAGCTTATCGGCTTTCACTACCACCTTCATTGTTAGGTGTGCATGATGTGTTCCATGTATATATGTTGAGGAAATATGTTCTTGATCCCTCACATGTGCTAAGTTTTGAATTACCAGAATTGAGAGATGATCTCTCATATGAAAAGAGGCCAATACAAATTGTAGACCATAAAGAACATGAATTATGGAAGAAAAAGATAACCTTGGTGAAAGTACTTTGAAAGAATCATTTTGTCGAAGAAGCAAATTAAGAGCGAGAAAAGTAAATGCATGATAAGTACCCCTTCTTGTTTGAATGAATGATATTGGATTTCAATGACGACGTTCTTTTAAGGGGAGGAGAGTTGTAACATCCCAAAATAATAAGTGGCCATAACATTATTTTGTTTTAGAGTGCATGTATATTATTGCTTGTGTGCATCTAAGTGTTATGATTATGGATATAAATGTTGAGGGGCATATTTGAAATATTTATGAAATAAAGGCCCTAACTTGAAATATGTACACATGCCTATCCATAAGGTGTGAGGGTTTAAAGTCTCACTAGAGAATTCATTTCTTATCTTTATCAAAAACCCAGCTCTCTTTCTCTCTACTGCAAAGTAGGGGTGTTCAAAAATCCCCGACCCGATCCATCCCGACCCGACCCGATCGGGTTGGTCGGGTTTTTCTCGGGTCGGTACTGAATAGTAACCCGAATCGGGTTGAAATAATCGGGTTTAAATAGTATCGGATTGTAATCGGGTTTAAATAATATGACTTAATAAAATTAAACCCGATTAAACTCGATCCGACCCGATCGGGTTGGTCGGGTTTTTCTCGGGTCGGTATTGCATAGTAACCCGAATCAGGTTAAAATTATCGGGTTTGAACAGTATCGGGTTTGAAAAAACCCGACCCGACCCGACCCGTGAACACCCCTACTGCAAAGAATTGGAGGGGAGGAAAAAGAATCTAGAAAGGAGAGGTAGAATTCATCTCCTTCGCCAAATTCTAGTCTTGATACGTGAAGTTTGTCATGAATTATTGTGTTATGAAGTTGTTTATGGTACTTTTTTGCCATGTATGCTCTGAAACTTGCTGGAAATCATGATTTGTTATAATTCATGAAAGATTCAAATGGTTTGGATGATGTTAGGAAGCTATAGGTGGTGCTTGAATCTAAAACTTTGTAGGCTCTTCTGCTAAGCAGTCTATAATCCGAAAATTCATAGAAATTCTAGGGTCTCTTTTTGACTCTAAAATTTGCATTTGTTATATTAGACATCGGGATCATATGGAATTTTCATTCACCTAAAAATTCAAAGTATGTAATTTTTGGTGAATTTTTTAACTCTGCTGAAACAAACCTGAAAATCCCCTACTTTGAAACAGAGAATGGAAACGAACTATAGATAAGGAACTTTTCCTTCATGAAAACTCCTGATTTTTGGTTTCTAAAATCTTGAGTACGTTTCCTTATAAAATGACAAGGTTAATGAGTTTTGAAGCTTTGTGAAAATTGTTATGATTTTTCAAACTTGTATTAGTGAATCTGAAATTTTCAATTTTTAGAACAGAGTAAGCAAAATAATTTACTTTTTGACAAATCTAAACTTAGTAAAAAGTTGTGATTTTTGGAGGAATGAATTTTCTATGTGTCCTTCACGAGACTGAAAATTTTTGTAATGATTTGATTATTGGTGGAGCTTTTATGAAATTTCAAAGTCAGGCTGCTCATTCTCAAAGGTTGTTGAACATAATTTAAATTTGTGCAAAACTAAGTAGTTTCAAGGGGTATATGACCTCATTTAATTCTGATAATTTGAATGCGGCACTTTATACGTGTTTAAATGATTTGTGCAAATTTTCATAAGAATTGGAATAAGCATCAATTTTATAAAAATCATCCAATAAAGTATGTGCAGTGTCGAGTCAGTAAAGGAGTCGCCTTTTGTTATTGTGTTATGATCCTAAAGAAATTTTTTGATGATTTGTAGGTTGAAATAAGAATCTTATAGTGAAGCTAAATCAGGAAGTAAGCTAGACTCCGAACTGAGATCACAATGGATACTACTATTTCATGGATGTGTGATTTTCCATATGACTCTGTAAATATGAAAGTTATGTTTTAATTGAAATATTATGCTTGTGATATGATTGAAAACTTTATTGAGATCTTGTGCATATTGATTTGAGATGTGATGGCATGAAATGAAATGTGATATGTTATGAAAGTAAAATTTCATAACCAAAACCTTGGGACACCAAGTTCTCATTGAGTGATTGATGCATGGGAACGCCTATTGAAAATGTGTGGGGGTCACCTCTTAAAGGTTATGGAAGCATAAAGTGCCACAAACAATACAAAGTGTCACGTGTAGATCATTATGAATGATTGAATGAGGGGAGATCTGGACCATGTGTTTCCTTGCGTAAGATTCGGTAGCATGGGTCCGATATCACCCAGATTGTCAAATTAGTCTCAGTTTATGATGATAAATGATGTATGTCCCTAAGGTTATGTTTGAGATGCAATAAGTAAGTGTATTGATACAGAAGAAGATAAATGGCCCACAGGAGGTAGACTAAACAGAGACGTTGCGTAGGAATGCAAGTGTGGTTGCACGAGAGTGCAACATTTGCTGACTTAAATACTATAGATATAAAGTTTACGCAGGCAAGCAGCATGAATGGCACAGGAGTGCAGCTCTTCGATTTGAAAAATGCATCGAAACAAAGACTTTGCGTAGGCACGCAAGGTCTCTTGCACAGGAGCGCAACCCCTATTAGTAGTAAACTGTTTGTATGGCTTGTTTGACAAAAAATCAGTTACTTATGTGATAAGTAATGAATATGAATTGTATTCTATATTTTATTTTTTTCGTTGACTATTGTTAATGCAATAACCTAGCTTACTTATTGAGTTAATATTCATTAATCTGTTGTGCACCGCAGGTGACTGATGATTTTTAGCATGTGCAGGATGTTTGGCATAGTGATGATAGAGTTTCCTGGGCAACCATTTGTCCACTACGCCACCATTGTTTTTTATTATCATTGTTTTTATATTTTTGAGCTACAAGTGTATACGTTATGGTGCTATAGTGAACAAATATTGGGAACTCAAGCCTATTAATAATATCACTATTTTTATTTGCCATAGTTCTCAACTAAATGCTATGAATGAATGTCACTAGTTGCACTCAAGATTCCTTGGGGTTCTACGTGTGACAGAAACACAGAGAGAGAGAGAGAGAGAGAGAAAGAAAAACAGTCTGGAAGGAAACATTTCTTAAATTTATGACTACCCAGAGTTTCAGAAGTTAATATGTTGAGGCAGCGGATTTTGATTTTTGATTTATGGTACTGTGCGATTTATGGTACTTTTCTCCTATTTTTACATACATTTCAATTAGATTCCAAGAGCCCAAGACCGTTCTGGTCGACTAGTCTAATGCCCAAGTCATCCACCAATTTCTTAATTGATTATTTGGTCCAATGCACTATTACCTTGTTGTTTGGTTAGGAGACTTTTTGCAAGACTCAATGGAGGGGAAGGCCCATAGATATCAATGGGAAATGTGGAAACCTCCATATGGTGTGTGGTCGCGTGATGTCTAACCTTGGAGGATGGTGAGGAATGGTTTGAGGAGAAGATCATGAGAGATAAGTAATTAAAATGTGAAAGATAAATAATTAAAAGGAAAAACTCATGAGATGGTTTTGTTACATTGAATTAAGAGGGTCTAGTCTCTATCTATATGGATCCACAAATCGCATTCCTCTTGAGATGATTTTAAATAAATGTCAATTAAATGTGATTTCTGAACACTACATCATATAGATATATACGAGCCTATTAATAATATTGGGAAGTCGAGCCTATTAATAATATTAATGTTTTTATTTGTCATAGTTCTCAACTAAATGCTATAAGTGAATGTCACTAGTTGCACTCAAGATTCTTTGGGGTCCGGGTTGTGATAGAAACAGAGAGGGGAAAAAAGAAAAGAAAAACAATCTAGAAGAAAACATTTATTAAATTTATGACCACCCTGAGTTTCAGAAGTTAATATGTTGAGGGAGAGGATTTTGATTTTTGATTTATGGTACTGTGCGATTTATGGTACTTTTCTCCTATTTTTACATACATTTCAATTAGATTCCAAGAGCCCAAGACCGTTCTGGTCGACCAGTCTAATGCCCAAGTCATCCACCAATTTCTTAATTGATTATTTGGTCCAATGCACTGTTACCTTGTTGTTTGGTTAGGAGACTTTTTGGAAGACTCAATGGAGGGGAAGGCCCATAGATATCAATGGGAAATGTGGAAACCTCCATATGGTGTGTGGTCGCGTGATGTCTAACCTTGGAGGATGGTGAGGAATGGTTCGAGGAGAAAATCATGAGAGATAAATATTTAAAATGTGAAAGATAAATAATTAAAAGGAAAAACTCATGAGATGGTTTTGTTACATTGAATTAAGAGGGTCTAGTCTCTATCTATATAGATCCAACAAATCGCATTCCTTTTGAGATGATTTTAAATAGATGTCAATTAAATGTGATTTCTGAATACTATATCATATAGATATATACAAGCCTATTAATAATATTGGGAACTCAAGCCCATTAATAACATTAATGTTTTTTATTTGTCATAATTCTCAACTAAATGCTATGAATAAATGTCACTAGTTGCACTCAAGGTTTCCTGGGGTTCGGGGTGTGATAGAAACAGAGAGGAAAAAAAAAAAAAGAAAAATAGTCTGGAAGAAAACATTTCCTAAATTTATGGCCACCCTGTGTTTTAGAAGTTAATATGTAGAGGCAGAGGATTTTGATTTTTGATTTATGGTACTGTGCGATTTGCGATACTTTTCTCCTATTTTTACATACACTTCAGTTAGATTCCAAGAGCCCAAGACTGTTCCAGTTGACTAGTCTAATGCCCAAGTCATCCACCAATTTCTTAATTATTTGGTTCAATGCATTGTCACCTTGTTGTTTGGTTAGGAGACTTTTTGCAAGACTCAACAGAGGGGAAGGCCCGCAAACGTCAATAGGAAATGTGGAAACCTCTATATGGTGTGTGGTCGCTTGACATCTAACCTTGGAGGATGGTGAGGAATGGTTCAAGGAGAAAATCATGAGAGATAAATAATTAAAATGTAAAAGATAAATAATTAAAAGGAAAAACTCATGAGATGGTTTTGTTACATTGAATTGAGAGGGTCTAGTCTCTATCTATATGGATCAAACAAATCGCATTTCTCTTAAGATGATTTTAAATAAATGTCAATTAAATGTGATTTCTGAACACTACATCATATAGATATATACGAGCCTATTAATAATATTGGGAACTCAAGCCTATTAATAATATTAATGTTTTTTATTTGTCATAGTTCTTAATTAAATGCTATGAATAAATATCACTAGTTGCATTCAAGATTCCTTGAGGTTTGAGGTGTGATAGAAACAGTGAGAAAAAAAAAATCTAGAAGAAAACATTTCTTAAATTTATGACCACCTTGAGTTGCAGAAGTTAACATGTTGAGGTAGAGAATTTTGATTTTTGATTTACGGTACTGTGTGATTTATGGTACTTTTCTCCTATTTTTACATACATTTCAATTAGATTCCAAGAGCCCAAGACAGTTCCCGTTGGCTAGTTTAATGCCCAAGTCATCTGGTTGGCTAGTTTAATGCCTAAGTCATCCACCAATTTCTTAATTATTTGATCCAATGCGCCGTCACCTTGTTGTTTGGTTGGGAGACTTTTTGCAAGACTCAATGGAGGGGAAGGCCCGCAGACGTCAATGGGAGATGTGGAAACCTCTATATGGTGTGTGGTCGCATGACGTCTAACCTTGGAGGATGGTGAGGAATGGTTCGATGAGAAAATCATGAGAGATAAATATTTGAAATGTGAAAGATAAATAGTTAAAAGGGAAAACTTATGAGATGGTTTCGTTACATTGAATTAAGTGGCTCTAGTCTCTGTCTATATGGATTTAACAAATCACATTCCTGTCGATATGATTTTAAATAAATGTCAATTAAATGTGATTTTTGAACACTACATCATATAGATATATACGAGAAGATTCGAAAGAAGAAAAAAAAAATACTGGATTCCAGGCTTTGTTTAGTTAATTAAATGTCACATTCGTTTTTAGAAGTCAGTCCGTTCATTCTCACTGCACGTAGGAGGAAAAAAAAAAAGCAGTTTAACCCCAGATGCACTAATTTTGAATGAGCCGAAATGACCTTTACTTGATTGGGCTTGACTAAAAACACTTATTATGTCTAGTTACTTCTTTATTTATCGTTCAAGAAAAAAAAATATTCATGTAATTATGTCTAAGTGATATGTCGAACTTTTAGTCAGTAAATAGAAATTATTAAATAAATTCGATATCTCAATAAAATAAAAACTAAAATTCTATAAATTTCGTCAGCATAAGCATATTGACGTGGATATGGTCCTTACAGATTTTTTTTTTGCCCTATTTTCTTCGGTCGAGATATAAATGCGTTTTACTTTTGAGCATGGAGAAAGGAGAATACGCGGAAGTCTCGCAACGTGCTTCGTGGAGTGTAATTGTATTCCAACATGCGGGTTGATTAAAGTGGACCCAGTAGCCAAGTCTTCAAAATTTCCAAATTGGCAAGCGACACTGCACCTTATAAACCAAACAGTATAGTCGTCTTATGGTTATTCCCAGCCATAACCCAGGTCTAGTAAGTCTTTTCGGTTAAACATTCACTCTGATGTGGGTTTGGTCAACACAATTGCGTACTGTATATTCTATACTGTTACAAACGGCACAATCATGAATCATGTACAGTTGTACACCAATATGAATGGACTGAAATTTGTAAGATATAAAATCTGTCATGTATCCTCTTCAGCATATATAAATAATAAATAATTGTTATGTTAACATTATCTCGGACGGCTATTTAAATTATAATTTTTTATGTAAACAAGTATAGCCCCATGTTATAACATGGGGTACATTATCCCAAATATACCCCATGTTAAGTAATTATTTTTTCCCAGTATAGCCCCAACATTAATTTTCGACTCCAGCATAAACAATTCTAAGCGGACATATGGTTTCACTATCTTAATAATTTAATATTTTTAAATTTAAATTTTTTTTAAAGTTTTATACCAAAATGAATCAAATTTTGAAAATTAAAACTATTTTTTAAAGAAATTATATAAAATAATTTTGCATGCAGTTTCCCTATCTGGTTGAGATATATCCGCTAGCTATATTTATATAATTGGCAATGGGTCATAAATACAACTAGTTGATGTTTATGTTTATTGTCGTAAAAATTGTTCCTTAACGATATATGATATATTAGTTTATTGTATCTAAATATAAGAATCTAAATATAAGAAGCTGATCAAATAATTTTTTAGACACACCTATTTTTGTTTATTTATCGATTTATCTTTTTACTTTCTCTTCTTTTTTCTTCGAACAAAAAATAATATATCATTGAGCTCATATCGAACTATTTCTAGGTGTTATGGCCATAACAATATTGGATCTCAATTATTTCTAATACAGTAAGCCCATTACTGAAGCCCATTATTTGGGCTCATTGTCTGGGTCCCACAATGACTCATCCTGACTCAATTATTTCTAATACAGTAAGCCCATTATTTGGGTCCATTATCTGGGTCCCACAATGGCCCATCCTGACTCCTATATAAACCCTCCGAATTATTGCTCAAGGTATGCACACTTTTCTGAACTTATTCTCTCTCTAAATTTCCTTCACTTTTGAGAGCTTCTCTCTCTAGGAAATTCTCCCAGAAAATTCTGGAGTGCCGGAAACTGACTTAAGCGTCTGAGGGTTCTCGCCGGCACCCCTGACTGTTTTTCTGTGCTCGCAGGATTGGACCCGACGTACGACTCGAGCTCCGACCCGCTTCCCGGCCGTCCAGAAATCGTGCATCAACACCCAATTATTTTTAATACAGTAAGCCCATTACTGAAGCCCATTATTTGGGCCCATTGTCTGGGTCCCACAATGACCCATCCTGGCTCAATTATTTCTAATACAGTAAGCCCATTACTTAAGCCCATTATTTGGGCCCATTATCTGGGTCCCAAAATGGCCCATCCTGACTCCTATATAAACCCTCCGAATTATTGCTCAAGGTATGCACACTTTTCTGAACTTATTCTCTCTCTAAATTTCCTTCACTTTTGAGAGCTTCTCTCTCTAGAAAATTCTCCCAGAAAATTCCGGAGTGCCAGAAACTGACTTGAGCGTCGGAGGGTTCTCGTCGGCACCACCGCCGGCACCCCTGACTATTTTTCTTTGCTCGTAGGACTGGACCCGACGTACAACTCGAGCTCCGACCCGCTTCCCGGCTGTTCGGAAATCGTGCATCAACACTAGGAAAAAAATTGAACTTAAAAGATATGCACATAATTAATAATTAATTATATAATCATAGTCTTAAAAATATAATTAATAACAAACCATTAAACTTATAGAAAAAAATAACAAATAATTTAAAATACATAAAAGCTTTAAAATTTTATATTATATGATTTATAATATTTATTAGAACTGTCAATGATTTCTAATAAATGTGTAAACACGTTCGCTAAAATATTTTTTATTAGTCATTACGAAGGGCTGCAAAACGGGTTTTCATATAGTTTAAATGTGCTTTATGTTGTATGGATCCATTAATGAACTGATTAGATAAAGTTAGACTTGGTATCCATTTATAGATGTGCAAATTGATGTCTAGGCCTATATACGGGTCGTTAGAATTTTAAATTGCTTTTCTTAAAAAAATCGTTCTTTTAATGCCTGCAATGAAGCTTGCTGCTGGAGCGGGGGCGGTTCGATAGAACATTTCATTAATGGTGTGTTTACTGTTAAGCTTTTAAATATTATTTCAAGGGATAATTATATTAAGTTCCAATAAATGCAACAATGCAGAGTACAAGTTTTTTAGTAAAATGAAATTGAAACTTCCACTTAGGGTTTTGCTTTTGCTTCCTTAACAAAAAACTGTCATAGATGACAAGTACTGCAACAGTAACAATGGAACTGAAATGAGCATAACAGTTCCAGAAACGTTACTCCCCTTTCCTGAAAATACCAGAAATATAACTTCATTAGAACTTGATGAGTGTTAAAAAAATTAATGGAGCATTTTCTGTTGCTTTCTTAAACGTTTATTTAGTAATAAATTTGTTCCTATTTCTCCAGCCACTCTTAGATTTTGTTAAGCTTATTTATCCAAACTTCCATACATATCGATTATGAGTGGAGAGAAAAAAATTAATTGGGAAAATGGTAACGTTTGGAATGCATCATGCACACGGAATTGTACGATACCTTTCTGGGTTGCCGAATTGGTTGACGGTGGTGGAGTTAATGGTGGTGGTGCTGAAGGTGGTGGCGTTGATGGTGATACTGAAGGTGTTGGCGTTGATGGTGATGGTAATGATGCTTGTGCTGGTGCAGAGTCTCTAGGGTCATAGAAAATGTCTTTCTCATACCTAAAGTTACAACTGGGTGAAATAACTCGCCCACCTTGTCTTCCATCACAACATTGTGGAGTCAATGCGGTAATATAATTTAGGCAATCAGTGCATTCCTGCTCGGACAGGTCAGGAGTGCACTGCACAAGGCCATATATAGTATCAGAGCTTGGTGTGGTTGCATTTCCGACCGCAAATTTACGAAGAGAACCACCTGACGCTGCCTTTTTTTTAAGGCTATACAACAAATAAGGACCAGATTCCATGTTACCAAAGAAGGAGCGATTTGAGTACCTTAACATGCAGTCATCATACCATATAAAGGACTCTTTCTGGTTGGGACAATCTTTTGGTAGCTCAACAGCTGAATTTTTTATGCAACTACTGCAACTGTCTGACTTAACATCGCCTCTACATAGTGCCAGTGCATAGACTGTACTGGGATTTTGGCCATAGGAGGAATTGTAAAAACCGGAGTTGATTTCGGTTATCGAGGAGAGGGACGAGAGGAGATGATTGAGATTTGCCTGGTAGGAACTATTTGCGGTGAAGTTGCCCTTCTCATTCAAACAAATGTTGGAGAGTTTAGTTTACTTCTGGGCAATAACGGTGAGAGCAGCAAGGAGCAAGACAATGGAAAACGAGAAGAAAAGAAGTTTTGAGGAAGCCATTGCTATAATACTTACTTTTAGTTACGATCCTTTAGGGTGTTTAAAATGCGGAAGTTAGAAGGACTTTTCTTTTTGAAATGGTCAGCTACGCTTGCGAGAAGTAATTTGGTTTGGAGGAGATTGTAACAATCGTTTATGTTGACTCTAGGATAAACAATAAGCTGCCTCTTGACTAGTGAAGGGTGATGGTGACCCATGAACATAGAAAATTTAAGACGCCCACTGGAATGCATTATTTTGGAAGGTTTTAATGACTGACATCTATATCATTTTTCATTTGTGATCAAAACCTTTTTCTCCTTTCACTATATATATATCAATTTTTTTTTTTTAATAAAACATGGATAAAAAACTTTGTACTTTCGAAATCATATTAGAATTCTACACTGGTTCAGTCTATCAATTTATATTGAAGCAATGAAAGAGAGAAAATATATTCTTTTTGATATTTTTTACTTTTCTCCTATTTTTACATACATTTTAACTAGAGTCCAAGAGCCCAAGACCTTTCCGGTTGACTAGTCTAATGCCCAAGTCATCAACCAATTTCCCAATTATTTGTTCCTACGCACCGTCACCTTGTTGTTTGGTTAGGAGACTTTTTGCAAACTCAATAGTTAATGGAAGGGAAGGCCTGCCGACATCAATGGGAAATGTGGAAGCGTCTATATGGTGTGGGGTCCCGTGACGTCTAACCTTGGAGGAGAGTGAGGAATGGTTCACGGAGACTGACTTTAAACTTCGTTGATTTCATACATAAATGCCAAATAATGTGGAAAAGAACTTACACAGTCATTCATTAATTCATGCAAAAAGAAAATTAATACAAAATTAATCAAAAGATTTTATTTATGCCAAATTAGTTCAAAATCTAATAGAAAATTTATTCCCATAAGAAAATTTTCTTATTGTAATTGGAAAATTAATATTAATTAACTAAATCCATTTTTTTCTAAAATTTTTAAACATATTTTAAAACTAGAAAATAGATCAAACCAAAAAAATAAATAAATATTACAAAATAAAGATATAAAATATGCACGAAACTATTCATTGCCATTTTTTTTTCTCATTGATCTGCATCAGAGACCAAGAGTAATGATAATTCATATTTGAAACGGAGCCAACACAAAATTGAATATAATAATATGAAACTTTCTTAACAGTTAAAAGCTATAAATATAACTAAATTTATAATTCAAATATTCAGATAATTTAAGATATCAATGTAACGGTAGAGCTAATTAATCAAAGAGTTTTGGAGGCCAATTCTATAGAGCCTTTTGATTACTTCACTAAACTTTTTTTGTTAACTTAGCAATTTTTTTATCACTTTATAATATATTTGTTTGTAATATTTCAATAAGTCTTAAATGGATAAATTTATTTGAATGTAAGATATTTATCCCTTTTATAGAAAATAAAATATATTGATATTTAATGTAATATAGATCTTACAATTTTAATACTTAAGAAAATTAAATCGCATATGAATAATATATAAACTAATAAAATTAAATTAAGATATCAATAATACTAATAATAATTAATATGACATATTTAGCTTTAATACGAAAAAATATAATAATATTCAATTTGTTATATATTTAAATATTAAATAATTTATAAAATTAAATCAAAATACCTAGAGCAATAAATAATAAGTCACCAAATAAATATCTTCCTAAAATATGGTAAAATTGTATTATAATATTATAATATTATAATATTATAATATTTATTTATTTAAATAAATATGTAATATATGTATTAAGTTTACTTAATAAAAATTTAAAATTAAAAAAAGGAAAATATAATATCGCCGGAGTTGGTACCACACGTCACTGGAGAAGATGACTGCACGAGGAATCTCGGGTATTATGACATCGTCTGGACCGAATTAATCATCAAATGACGATCTCTTCTGTGGTATGATTATTTTCAGCCGTAGAGTTATATATTTTCTCTATATAGCCACGGAAACTTCAATCATCAATTTTTTCTTTATATTTATCTACAAAAATCCGCTTCTAGCTCGCATGATTATTAAAATATTCAGTAGATCGTCTGATAGGAATCACTTTGAGACCCCTTTTCGGTGATCGAAGTCAGAAGATTTCGTCGCCGATGCCGTCTAAATTGAAGCCATCGGACCAAGAAGAGGTGGGCGGCGGCTTTGGTAAGAGAGCACAGATGTTAAAATTTTTTTTAACATTAATGGAGGGGCAGTTTGGATATTTTGATAGTTTAGAGAAGAGAAAAAAAAAAGGTGAAACTCTTTCATGTTTTCTATTCAGACAATGCAATATGGTCTAAAATAAGCAACTTTGAATAAAATTATTTATATATAATCTTAAATCTTATAAAGCAAATCGAAAGATTTTTTTTTTTGGGTTTTTTGTTTTGTTTTTTTTTCCCCATAGGGTCACTAGCCCTGAATAGCCTAGCATAGATGTTCTTTGTTAGCCGTCACTAAGAAAAAATCTAGAGTATATGTAAGTTACATCGTATAATATTGTTGATAAATTTAAATACCTATAAAGTTAGTAAGAAAATTAAATCCAAATATTAATGCATAATTGAACAGATATACCATATCATCGTCAATATGAACTTAAGTTATGGTTCTCTTTACAAAGCATTGCTATTGGCACTTTATAATCATTTGTGCGCGCTCTACGCAATTGCTGTCTATTCATCACATTAATCCACATATGCTAATAGCATCACTCCTAGTATTGATCAGGAATGTATATGCAAATTAAGTAGGAAACTTCTTAAGCCAACGTTATCTACAGTAGAACCGTTCATATGATATGAGTAAATAAGGGTTAATTTCTTGTTTTTACACTGCCACGATACTGGCCAACGATCCCAACAAAGTTTATGCATTGCATGCATGCGCTTACTTTTGGAAGGGTAATCTTCTTCAACTAATTTTTTCATCCGTATAGGTCAATTGTATAACTTAAGAATAATGGAAAATGGAGACAAGTCTCCGAAATTAAAGAAACGCATTTTATGTCATGTAAAAACGGGTGTAACATATATGTCACAATATCACATCCAAGTTGACATGTTTTGACAAGACTTGAGAGGGTTTGATTTGATAGCCAAATGTTTGCAGTGATTGAGTTTGATTTGATAGCCAAATATGCAATTGAAGCTCTTGGCTCCTCTAATCTTAAATTCGCCACTCCACAATTTTACCATGGCATCCAATTTCCACCTATTTTAAAAACCAAATTCTACGTCATCATCAATTCAACGTTACTCAAAATTATTCTTGTAGTCTATTTCTAAAGATCCATGTATATATTTTCTTTGACTCAAATTCATTGAACAAGTTTTCTGTGCACAATAGTTGTGATTTCCACACGCCTGCTGGTTAGAAAAAGGAAAAAAAAAAAAACAAAAATCCTTCCCTGATGACTGACTGTAACGCAGATTTTTACCTTTGCAAATAAAGTGTACTTTTATTTCAAAGGATAGATGATCTTCGCTACATAAAAGAGAGGGATAATATTGTGCATAATATATATGAGATTAATTGATACAACAGATTCCCCTGCGGCTTCTACTTCCTTAAAGAAGTGCTTAGATTGACAAGTGCTGTTGCAAAAAAAAGAAAATGACATTGCTAATTATATATAGAACTGCGTCTAGCATGATGATAGGATTCGAGATGCCATCAGGGGCCGACTCAAGGGTTTTTGGAGGGGAAATTAACACTGTAATCCTCTTCTTTTGGCTGAAGTAACAGTCTATCTCCTACTTTTGGATAAATAACATAGACACTTCCAGATTCCATGTGTCGTTAGAGAATCTGTTAAAAAAATTACACTGTGACCCATTTCTTTTGGCTGAAGTACAGTCTACCTCGCACTTTTGGAGAAATAACATAGACACCCCCAGATTCCATCTGCCGTTAGAGAATCTGTTATTTTAGCTAGAATCTCTTGTGTAAAGACTTAACTACCCTTATTTGTCTTATTCATCAACAATTTTATATTGTGAAGTTTTCTATTGACGTAAATTAAAGAAGAAAAAATGTGTTATTATGTCAGTAAGTGGAAAGAATAAGAATTAAAAAATCAAAAAGTATATTTTATACAAAAACTAAAAATCTAATGAATAAAATATACTTAATTTTAACATTGTATTAAATTGCATTACATAGAATTGATTAAATTTTATACTGTATTTGATTTATCATTGCATTGTATACATGTTAAATAATACTGTGTTTAATAAAAGACTGTATTATAGTGTATTAATTTTTTATTCTAAATTAAAATAATTAACAACCAAAATCATATAAATTATTAATTAAAAATAAAAATTCATAAATTTAAATTAATAATTATTCTAAACTTTAATAAATTTAAATTTTTATTTATAAAAAAGATTAAAAATATTTAACTAAATATGTAAACACATAAATATGCAATTAATTATTTTAATTATTTTTAATATTTAATTGTTTCAATTAAATTCTATTTAATGTAAATAATATATTTAATTTTATAATTTCTCTCTCTCTCTCTCTCTTTACTTTCCCTTTCTTTTCGTCTCTTGTTGCTTCAAGACTCAAGTTGCAGAGTATTTACTTTCCCTCAGTTGCTATACCACCAGGGCAGTTGAAGTTGATTTGAAAAAAAAAAAAAGAAAAAATATTTGTGTGCTACTTATGTTTTTTGTTGATTAATCTACAATAGGTTGTTTTAGATATAGAAATGAGGTGTCATGTGAGAGCTTTGCTCGTTCTTGTGTTTGCAAATAAGATATATGAGCCCATATTGACTTCTTTATTTATTAGATTTTTAGTTTTTGTATAAAATATACTTTTTGATTTTTTAATTCTTATTTTTTCCACTTACTGACATCATAACAACTTTTTTCTTCTTTAATTTACGTCAATAGAAAGCTTCACAATATAAAATTATTGATGAATAAGACAAATAAGGGTAGTTAAGTCTTTACATAAGAGATTCTAGTTAAGATAACAGATTCTTTAACGGCAGATGAAATCTGGGGGTGTTTATGTCATTTATTCAGAAGTGCGGGGCAGAATGTACTTCAACTAAAAGAAGGGGGTTACAGTGTAATTTTCTTAACGGATTCTCTAACGGCAGATGGAATCTGGGGGTGTCTATGTTACTTATCCAAAAGTGGGGGGCAGACTGTTACTTCAGCCAAAAGAAGGGGGTTACAGTGTTAATTTCTCGTTTTTGGAGTCTAAGGCCATATTATAAACATGGCCTTTTATATTTAATTAAAATAATTATAAATTTAATTTTAAAAAAAATATTTGATCTAAAATCAATTTTCTTTGCTTTTGAGATACAAAATTGTTAACCAAATCTTTATATTCAAGTTTCTCCAATATTTCTTTTTTGATAGACAATAAAGCTAAAGCTAATCCATTTAATCTTTGTTATGATATAGTTAATTTTAGATATGATTTTATCAATTTGTACTAAATAATTTGCAACAAAAATAATATACTTTATCAAAATCTTTTGAATATACCAACCATTTTCTATCATGTGTTTTTCCATTTGATAATTTTTAGTATAATGCGTATGAGAGAAATGTTTAAAATTTTCATCTTTTGGAAAATTATATTATTTTCTCTAATGGGGCCTTTTTCTATTAATAAATCTCTCATTTTATTATTAACAGTTATCCATCTACTCGAATCATATATATTATTTGGATTAGATATTTCATTAGTATTTTGTATTTCTTCATTTGTTTCATTTTCCTCAATTTTTTGTTTTTGATTTTCTTGATTAGTAAGAGTGGTGTTACATATTTGATTATGATTGTTTTCAACAATATCACTTTCTTTCATGGATTCTTGCTTAATTATTGAATTTGCAAAAACATTATTTTTATTGATTTTATCTAGGGGTGGCAATTTTCGACACGATACGAGAACACGACTTGACACGACACGAGTTGAAGTGGGTTTGAGTTTTGGTATATTCGTGTCGTGTTCGAGTTGAGAGTCTTCAACACGCGAACACGATTATGACACGACACGATTATGACACGAGCACGTTTATGACACGAGTAACATGAATAATACGAATATATATTATACACGATTGACACGATAACACGATTAACACGAATATTGACTCGATAACATGATTAACACGAATATTGACACAATTATAAAATAATATTAAATTTAAAAAGACTAAACTTAATATTATAGTTTTAGACATTTTAGTCCATACATGTATCCAAATTTTAAAATAAAAATAGAAATTTAAAACTTAATAAATTTTAAAACTTAGGATATTTTTGTCATTTAACAAAAATTAGAAATCTAATTCTGTAACGTGTTATAATCGTGTTAACAGGTCATAATCGTGTTAAAGGATCATAATCGTATAAACGTGTCTTAATCGTGTTAGACGGATCGTATTTGTGTCTAACACGAGCACGACCCGTTTATTATTCGTGTTAGCGTGTCGTGTCGTATTACCCTTTTAATAATCGTGTCGTGTTCATGTTGAGTCTTAGTGATACGAATAATAAATAGGTCATGTTCGTGTCGTGTCAATCTACACGAACACGACCTGCGAACACGAATTGCCACCTCTAATTTTATCAAATTTATAAACAGCTCTTTTTTGGGATTCAACTAATTTTGCTGATTAGATGGGTCATAATGATTAATGTCATTTAGATAGGCCTAACTATCTGAGATAAATTTGATTGTGTGAGCCTTTTAATTATATTAAATTTTTAAAATAATCTAAAATTACTAAAAAATAATTATAAGAGGCCTCCCTAAATTCTGGGGCCTTCGGCAGTCACCTATGCAATGGTTGAACTGCCCTTACATGCCATGTTTTACTTTAATTTCCTACAAAAATATATGAATAATACATCAAATATTAAGGAAAATCTATTCTAATTTGTTGAAGAAAATTTCTCCATACCTCTAAGTTAGCTAGCTTTTAATATTTGTAATGCTTCAAGCTTGGAAGTTATAAGGTATTTTCTATATTGTAGAATTCGTCGGCGAGAGCAGAGGAGATTCTAGTTCTTCTTTTGATGCCAGCCATTGCAGTGTCCTTTGCCCTTTTGTGGCCTTGACGAATATGATTGTCACACGCTGAACCCTAAGGCATTCTGAGTGCAACCAATAACATTCATTAATTCATAACAATAAATTAAGAACTACGGCAAATAACATTAACATTATTCAGAAACCAGAGTTCCCAATAACTGTCAACTACAACATAGTATCATATACAACTATAGCTAAAAAAAAAATCAAAATAATGATAAACAAAAACAATGGTGGCTCAACAGACCAATGGTTGCCAAGGGAACTCTATCGTCTTTATGCCAAAAATCCTCCAAACATACTGAATTTCATTAGTCACTTGAGGTACTCAAGAGGCTAATGAGTATTAATTCAGTAAGTGAGCTAGGTTAGTCCAATAACAATGCAAATAAAGAAAAAGTCAACATTGAATTCAATTCATGACTAATTGCTTGTCTTACAAGTCATACAAATCATTTACAAACATTAGGGGTTGCACTCCTATGCAATAGGACTTGCGCACCTACACAAGGTTTCTGCCTCTACATTATTTACGAAAGAGGAGATGTGCTCCTATGCAATAGACCTTGCGCTCTATGCAAAGTCTCTGTTTGCCTTGCACAATTGAGCCATTTCTCTTATTATGCTTACATTTACTTATTATACCTTATCACATTACAAACATAACCTTAGGGACCTACATTACTTATTATCATAAACTAAGGCTAGTCTGACAATCCAAGTTATACCGAGCCTATGCTACAGAATCCCATACAAGGAAACACATAGTTTAGACCTCCCCTCATTCCATCATTCATATCTGTTGAAGCCATAAATTGAGGCTAGTCTGACAATCAGGGTCATACCGGTCCCATAGTACTGAATCCTATGATAGCCACTTATATACTGAACTGAAGCTAGTCTAACAATCCGGGTTATATCGGTCCCATGCTATCGAATATCAAATAGAGAAACACATAGTTTAGACCTCCCTCAGCCAGTCACACGATACAAACTTGGTACCCCAAGGTCTTAGGCATGAATTTTCACTTTCATAACATATAACCTTTCAATTTCAATATCAAATCTTGCCATCACATAACCACATCCATTCTTATAGTTCAAATTCATAGCTTACAATCATATCATAGTATGGCAATTCAACAAGAACACAATTTTCTCATCACCATTATAGAATATAATCAAAACATAATTCTTACAAAAGAATGAGCCTATGGAGATAATACTTATCACAAACAACAATTAGTCTAATGTTGAAGAACTATTATCCATTATGTTGAAGTCTATAAGTGACTAAAGGAAGTTTGTGAAAACCTGTGTTATTGTGGTACTGCATTATAAATATTTTCTTATTTTTGGTCTTACTTTTGGTATAAAAGGAGCCACTTCTAACTTTTAACTTTTCTCTAGGACTTCCTCAATTTGAAAAAGGATATAGATGGAGAGGTCGATGCCACAAAAGCAACAATTAAATGTGACAACAACTATGATGATGACGGTTGGAGAAGTGCTACCCTTTTTTTCCTACAAAAGTAATATCAATCAGTTTACAATTATACTGACCGGATTATATAGAGACAAAATCATATGGGGAAAGAAAGGAAAAATTGACTCTCATCGATTTTATAAGCAAACTATAAGGAGCAAACTATGAACTCACCTTTTCCTCAATCATTTTTTTTTGTACTACGAGGAAAGATTTGGATTCTCAGGTAAAACTTTGTTGAAATAGGAAATCTTTTACGTATTAGGATAAAATTAATTAACGGATTCCTATTTAGGATATTAGTTAATTATGAATCCTTATTTCTCTAGGATTAGGATTTATCTTATTTAGGATTATACACCTAATTTCTTATTTACATAGGAAAGCATATCCTATTAGTTTAAGGATTATAGTAGTATAAATAGGTGACCTCTAGTAGTGCTTTGGTCATAACATATGGTATAACACACAAAAGGTTTACGAGAGCTTCTAGTTAAGAGATTGTGATGATTATCTAAATCTTAAAAGTGTTTCCAATAAAGAGAATATTTCTTTGTTGGCCCCATGGACATAGGCATATTGTCGAACCACGTAAATCTTACGTGCCTTCTCTTGCATCTCGATTTTTCTCTACATTGCTCTTTCCTTGGATGATGTTTTGAGCCTGTTGATCTTGTGTTTGACGTTATATTCCACAACAAGTAGTACTAGAGCTAAGGTTCGTGGTCGAGCATTAGAGGTTTTGCGTAGGTTCTTGGTAGTGCATTGGAGTTTTGGTGTGGTAGTTGAATAGTTACGGTCTAAGTAAGCTTTATCAAAAAAACATATTATCTAAGGAGGTTGGGTTACATATCATCTAAGGAGGTTGGGTTTTAAGTGGGATCTCTTGTGACCTCTATAGTCTTTCTAGTGAGCTTACTTAGGGAGTAATGTTCATCTATACGAAATTCATCAAGTCTAGAAGTGCATCAAAAGTAGGACTAGAAATACAAAACAAAATGTCTAATCTCAAGGTTGATATAGAAAAATTTGATGGATAAATAAATTTTGGCTTATGGCATGTACAAGCCAAGGATGCATTGTCTTTTATAGAAACTGAGTATATGGTAGCTACAAAAGCATGTAAGGAAACTACTTGGATAAAGAGATTGCTTAATGATTTTCAAGTACGACAAAAAGTGATTGTGATCAATTGTGATAGTCAGGGTGCGATATGTTTGGCTAAAAACATAGTATTTCCCCAAGAACAAAGCAATTTGAGACTGAGTATCACTTTGTATGTGAAGTTTTGGAAGATGATCAAATCTTGTTGTAGAAGTTTCACACTGACGGTAACGTGGCAGATATGATGACTAAGCTTATCACAAGGGAGAACTTTATTTGACGCAAGACTTCTCTCAAGCTTGATGCTATCTAATAATTGGTTATAAGGAAATGGGCAGTAGTCTTGGAATATTTTTCTCTGATACCAATTGTAAGAAATTATGCAAAAACATATATGACATCAAGATTGGTAATTAGTGAAAAACTAAATCACACACACAAAGATACACCATATTTAACATGATTGGCATCAAGTGCCTACATCCATGGGCTATCACACAAAATTCACTATATGAAAAATATTAAAATCATATAGATTGTGAACGCACTCCCAATAACCCTTCCCAAAAACCCTTAATACACCCCCTGATCTTTACCAACCTATCTCACTCACACTCACACCTCCAGGAGAAATTTTAATCATCTCACTAGAGAGGAATTTACCTAGAACTAAACTTGAGATACTACTCAACTTGAGATGCTTCAAGGGGTGTACTTGCAACAAAAGAGTAGTATCTGTATAAAAGCTTCTGATGAGTGGGCTTATACTCATAATTTAAGTAACTTTAAGCTTGATATTTTGTCGGTTTTTAGGTATTTTTGTTACTTTTACGTGTGTTTTGTGTTTGTGTAGGTTAAATAATGTTGGAGTACGAATGTGGATAAGTTGCAACAAGAATACAACAATTTGAGCAATTACAATCTTTATCTTCAATTGGATGACCAACTTCTCGGATTTTTCTCTACTGATTTACAACGAACCATAGCTCATGTGATATACCATTGGAAAGCCCCAGAAGTCTACTTTTTGGAAGAGTTTACGGTTTGTCAATCACAGTTTTGTATGAGAAGTTATGTGTATTTTTGTATAAAAAGGCAAAATTGTAATTTGGAGTAGTGCGGGGTACTGTAGCAAGTTTAGAATTTTGCAGTTGGCCCCTTAAGTTGAAGCTTTCAATTTTTATAATTTAGCCCTTGCTTATAAATATGAGAATTTTTCTTATTTTAGGGATCTCCCATTCAGGAGAAGAATTCTTCACCCTTTAGAAAGAGAAACTCTCTCCCCTCTTATGGCGGTTGGCGGCGCGGTTTTTGTACTGGAAATCCATAGTCATCAGATTTGTCTCCAACAGTCTAGTTTTCTTTTTTCCCTCCTTTTTCAATTATGTTTGTTGTGTGTATTTTTTTTTTAGTATGAATTAATTTCTATCTTCTAAGGTTAAGATGTA
Organism: Boswellia sacra; assembly: GCA_013180625.2. Lineage (NCBI taxonomy): Eukaryota > Viridiplantae > Streptophyta > Magnoliopsida > Sapindales > Burseraceae > Boswellia > Boswellia sacra. The sequence goes on from SNVD02003910.1 coordinate 87,649, forward strand.
GCCAAATTATGATACTCTAGTTAATTAAATTCAATATATTAGTTATTTATTCCATGATTACTAAGCAATTTAATTATATGCTTAACGCTTGTGAAAGCCTGATCAACTTTTGCATGATTTGAGATATGAATTGAGACTGAGAATTGATATTCAAAGTCCTTAATTATTTTGCCATAAATCAACATGAGATAGAGATATGAATGTGATTTATGCAATCTTATTAATTTCTTCTGCTTAATGGGTATTAATAGTGAGTTAGATGAGACAGAGATGTGATTCTAATATATTAATATACATTGTTATTGCTTGAGAAAGAATAATAATTACATCAGTGAAATCGATTGGCAACAATTAGGAATAAGGCTGGTATCATAGTAATTAACAACTAGAGTAGATTAATTTCGGTGAAATCGGTACCCTAGAGCGTTGTGTCATTGTATTCTCTTTTTAGTTTCCTGATTGCCTTTTTGTTAGTGTTAATTTTCTATTTAATCTCCCTACAAATTAAATCTCAATTTTGATTCTTTTTATTTTAAATAAGAGTTAATAAAATTTTGGTAATTAGTAACGACAGTCATCGTGGGAACGATATCTGTACTTTCACTTTATTACTTGTAACGATTCCGTATACTTGCGGATTTTTCGCAACAGCTTCCAAGTCCCAAACTTTACCTTTTCTTTTTAGTAATAAGATTCCTCCTCCTTTCCAAATAAAACTCTCTTGTTTTTTCTTTACTAGTTGAAATAGGATTCTTCTATTTTCAATAGGGTTTTTTTTTCTAATTTAATTAAAACTCTTCTAATATGATTTTTTATCCTTTTCTAGAATTTAGGAATATCTTTTAGGATTTTTAAGAATATCCTTTTATTTAGCCTCCAACAAACTTAACCTTTTACGAATATTGTAATATGCATGTAGCATAGTATTACGAGAAGGTATCAATATATTTCATAGTGTAGCATTTTTAAACCACTAAATTGAAACACTTGAATGCTTAGGATTGAATTGAATGTATATAATTAACACACTTTTTAAAAAAAAAATTAACACACATACACACAAAAAAAAAGGTATAAATATATATATATATTTATATACATATCACATATTATCTCAACCAAATAAAGAAATGAAAATCTAATAGTTTGAAGATAAGATAAATTAATAGCATAAAAATTAGGGTGTCATTGATCTAAATTCATTATCATGCGGTATCTTTTAATTTAACCTTTTTACTATCATAAATCACAACTATGAAATGCACTCATATAAAAATTCATTAAAAAAATCTTGTCAGTGACAAATGAAAAATAAATATAAATATTATTTGGCTTATTTTAGAATAGGGATTTTTTCTTGATCTTGATTTATAGGCTTTATGATCCTGAACCGATGTAAATTATTTTAAAAAAAAAGGCATATTCAAACATTCGTGAATCATCCAATGTTTACACGCCCATTAAATGGGCTAGTCCAGATTAATAAATGGATCAATGTCTGCCCATTCTAAGTTGACTTGTGAATTTCAAATCCATTGAAATATAAAGAACCAGTCTGGCACGTTTGGGAGGTGGGCTTATTTACTGGGACTGGACTATTTTCTAAATTTGGACTTGAGCTATATTTGGGTAAGTTTAAAGGCATTGGGATTGGATAGAGTCTTTGTCCCACCGACTTCTCATTTATATAGAAATGATATGAGAAATCCGGCTGGGCAATTGTGAGTTTAACAAGGTTTACAAGAAACCAAGAAATGAAGAACAGCTTTGGAGAATCCACTTCATTGTGATGATCACTTTTCTTTTTCTTGGAAACCAAAAAACAATTGTCTAGCTACCTAGGCAACTATGTACAAGGCTTTTATGGACTATATTCCTCTAAGGCCTTGATTTTAAAATTCAACGATTGAATAATCAACGACAATGAACTTCATATTGTCAAAAGGTTGTATGTTTGGTGAGTTGGTCAAGCTAGTGGTACAGTACTAGTAAGAAGGACTTGCTAATTGGGCAAGTAAAAATTACAAGTTATTCAGAGAAAAATAGAGTTAAGAAAACTTTTTTTTTTTGGTATTAGATTAGCATAATAATGAAATACATCTATTTAATTATAATTTAACAAGTAGATTCTAGTTTCTACTTATTAGAACACTTAAATAACTTTCAACTATATATTTATATATCCTCTTTGACTTCGAAACTTCATATTTTGTGTATGTGGGCACGGACGGAGCTAGTAAGGGACGAGGAGGGGCAATTGCCCCTCCTTGCATTTTAGAAAAAAATTGATATGTAATTTCAAAACAGCCATAGATGTTTTAAAAATTCTCAAATTGACCCATATTTAAACCAAAATGTTCATATTTCTCTTTTTCTTTTTCTCTTATAAAGTAAAAATTCAAAAGCCTAAACTTAATAATTTTTTTTTGGTTAATTGTTAATAACTGTAGTTGTGGTTCATGAAATCTATATTAATATTAGAATTTGATGTCTATTGAGAGTTATATTTTTATTTATTTGGGATGGACTTTGTATTGTTAAACATGGTCAATCTATATATATTAGAAGCTTTGGGAGAATATTATGCGTAACAAATTTTGTGAAAAGTGATTTACAAAAATGGGGATTAAAGGTTAAATATGATGATTAATTTAATGTTAATATGAATTACATTGTACTTAATGACAACAAACAAATTTGTTGGCACACAATTTTTTAAAATTTAAAATCATGTTAAAAGCGATTTTAATCGTATTAAATAAATTTGAACGCTAAATTTATTATTTTTGTTAAAATTTTTTTTTTGAAATTTTACCATTGATAAACTTGCCCCTCCTTTGTCAATTTTCTGGCTTCGTCTATGTATGCGGGTAGCGTGTAAATAAAGGAGTGTGTTAATAAATTTTCTAACCTATTTGTTTCATGAAAATATTAAATATTGGACAAGTTTATCAATAGATGACTTGCATAACATTATGTTATTCAGTGGAGAGTGAAGAAGAGTCAAGTTGATAGCTTTTTTTTTTTTTAATTGTTTAACTATTGTGAATTTAGTAAAAAATAATAATAAAATATAAATTATTATTAAAAAAATTAATACCTATATATCAAGGTCTTGAATAAAAATCAAATTAATGATCAACTACTCAAGGCCAAACAAACTTATCTATAATCCAATTATAACTTCTTCTAGTCGTTTATTTCATGTAATACTATAACTGAGATAAATGATGAGTTGACATCTTAAAAACAATTTTTTTTTTTTTAATGCAACCTGATGTATATATACCATAGAGGTTATCTATAAAAATCTAAAACTCAAAGTAACACGTGTTTCAAAAATACAAAATTTTCTAAGCAATCAAGTAGACATACATCTTGAATCAAATTACAACAATATTATATAAGATAAGAGCATATGTGAAGCCTACTAAGTTTAGGCAAAAGCACCTATGAAAGGATCTTTTCATTGTTTCTCTACTAGCAATCTTAGAAGCATATTAATATATATATTATAAGCCAGAGTGGAGTTAGAGTTTCTGTAATTAAACCCTACATGTAACATATTATACAAAAACAATTAAGCATTTCAGTCTAAACAATATGCTTAATAATCTCATCTTCATGCTTCAATGCTTAAACTATATAGGAGATAGCGTAGTGATTAAAACCTCATTTTGTGATGGTAAGACAATTTCATTTCTAGGTTGGTTGATAGAACTCTATAAGAAAAATCTAGGTTTTGAGGGTGCTAAGAGATCGAGAAAGTCGTTGTTAAGCATGAAAACAACTCTAGCCATAGTGGGTCTCTCAGATTCGATTTCTTGAACACACAGCATCCCAATGTGGATGCATTTTTTCATTTCAGCTGTTGAACCACCGCTCAAAGTAGGATCAATCAGATTTAAAGTTGTCTTTGCTCTCTAACTAATCTATGTCTATAACCAAGTGAACAAACGTTGTTGTTGTAAAGGAAAATGAATGCTTACTTCTCTTTTAAGAAAAAAATTACCTATGTTAGAAAGAGAATTGCTACCGTAGTTTATATGGTATTTATAAAAGTTAGAAGGTTATCTGGGCCCTTTTCACTTCTAAAATCAATTCACTTCTAGCCAGTCACAATTTCCAAAATTAGAACACCAAAACTGTCTTAATTGAGAGGCGACTGTGGTTTACATATTGTGGAGCCATATAACCATTGCATATAAAGAATTATTGGTTAGAAATAACTCTTTTGATTATCCACTGGCATCTGGTTATAACATATTGAAGGTGAATTCTACCATAATACAAGCTATATCCTTGTTCTTATACTTACAAGGTCCCCGTGATTTGATTTGTATTGCTGTGAGTTTGATCCATTTTGAATAATATTTGTGAAGTCTGTGGCTTAACTTGTATAGTGTAGGCAGAGAAGTCGCGCAAGCGCGCAGTTGAAGTGGCGCCAGAGTGCCAAGTGCATATTAGATGCAGTGTTAGACATGCAAAGACAAAAGGTTGGTGCACTCGCCCGAAGCTCATTGCGTAAGAGCATGGATTGGCACAGAAGCGTGAGTAACTTGGTGCAGAAGCGCAGATTCTGGGTTTGCGAATGCTTCTAGACAAACAGTTGGCATAGGAGCGCGGGTACTTCGACGTAGGAGTGCGAGTTTGTTTCCTTGTCAAAATAGGATTACTTGTTACACAAGAAATTGGCCTATAAGCCTTGGACTATAAATAAGGGACATGTTTTCAATGTAAAATAAGTTCTTAGAGAGTAGAAAAAGAGAGGAAACAAAGAGGGTTCGGGTTTAGAGAGATTGGGAGTTTCTTAGAGAGAAAGAAACTGAATTTCTTCTATTTGTTCCTTTAAACACTCTTGTATCTCTTGTTTTTCACCATAATAAATTGATCATCACCAACAATTGGACGTAGGATCACGTATTATGGTCTGAACCAGTATAAATCTTTGTGTTCTTGTGTTCGTTCTTTGTTTTACTTTGCTTGGTTGTGTGCTTAATCTCTTAAATTAATTCCGCGATAAGCCACTTGTGAGTGTGTGTGCCGCTCTTCATTACAACAAATTGGTATCAAAGCCTAGTTATGGCTATTTGGGGTCTTTGGTGGCCAGAAGTTCTTAGTACATTAGGTGTTCGATTAAAGTCCTGACTCGTAGCTGCACAGTATGAGAGGTGTTCGAAGAAATTCCTATGATGGCTACATCAACTAACAAGTATGAGATTGATAAGTTTGATGGCAACAGTGACTTTGTTATTTGGCAGATGAAGATGTTGGCTTTGTTAGGCAATCTAGGATTGGATGAAGCTCTTGGGGGCGAAAGCAAGAAGCTGAAAAGCTACAACACTAAAAAGAGGAGCGATATCATGAAGAGGGCCTACAATACGTTAATTCTCTGCTTGAGTGACAAGGTGTTGAGGCAAGTCTTTTGGATGAAAACTATGGCTGAGGTATGGTTAAAGCTTGAAAGCCTTTATATGACGAAAAATATGTTGAGTAGGTTGTATTTAAAGGCAAAATTCTTTACTTTCAAAATGGCTGAGGATAAGAACTTGCAAGACCACATTGATGAATTTAAGAAACTGTGCCTAGACCTAGAAAATATACAAATAGAATACGGTGATGAGGATAAAGCTTTGGTGCTATTACATTCTCTTCCAAAATCATATGAGACGTTTATCGATATTTTGAAGCATGGTAGGGAGACATTGTCACTTGATGATGTGATTAGTGTGTTGAATTCAAAAGATCTCCAAAGGAAGAACAAGTTGGGTGAACACTTTTGTGAAGGGCTATATGATATAGGTAGGAGTGACAAACGTGATTACAAGGGCAAGTTGCACTCAAGGTCAAAATTAAAGGGAAAGAAAGCTATAAAATGCTTCTACTATCAGGAAGTGGGGCATATTAGGAGGCTTTGTCCCAAAAGAAAGAACAACGGGAAGGGAAAAGAACCATAAAAGGGTGATATTGTAATTGTAGAGGATGGATATAAGAGTTCTGATGTGCTAGTTGTGACTACGAAAAACTCAAAGAAGCAATGGGTTTTGAATTCTGGTTGTTCGTTTCATATGATGCCAAATAAAAGCTGGTTTAAGTCTTATGAGAAGATTGACGACGAAAAATTTTTATTGGGTGACAAAAAAGCTTGTAGCATGGTGGGCATAGGTACAGTTTGAATAAAAACTCATGATAGCATAGAAAGAGTTTTGACGGCTGTGAGGCACATTCCGGAGCTAAAGCGAAATTTGATTTCACTCAGCATGTTGGATTCTAATGGCTGCAGTTACAAAGGGAAGAATCACACCTTGAAAGTTACAAGAGGATCCTTGGTGGTAATGAAAGCTGTGAGGGAAAACAGTTTGTATATTCTCCAAGGTAAAATTTGCTTTCTCATCTTATACAACAAAAGAAACTCTCAATTACGTCTATTCATATCTATGGGGTCCATCTAAGCATGCAACTTGAGTGAAGGAAGGTATTTTATGTCTATAATTGATGACTACTCAAGGTAGTTGTGGGTGTACATCTTGAAGACCAAGGACGAGGCACTGTAGAAATTTAAACATTGGAAAGAGATGGTTGAAGTCTGAACGGGTAGAAAAGTTCGGAAGCTTAGAATTGATAATGGTTTAAAATTCTTGAATGAAGAATTGAACTACTTTCATAACAACGAGGGAGTGGTGAGGCATAAAACAGTACCTGGTACACTGCAACAAAATGGTTTGGCTGAAAGGATGACTAGAACGCTTCTTGAGAGGGTGAGATGTATATTGTTAAGCACTAGTTTGCCCAAGAAATTTTGGGGAAAGTAGTCAACACAGCAGTATAATTGATTAATAGGTGCCCATCAGCAGCTATTGGTTTCAAGATGCCCAAAGAAGTGTAGACGGGTTTGCCTTCAAGCTATAGTCATTTGATGGTGTTTGGTTGTATGGTGTATGCACATATCAAACAAGATAAGCTAGAGCCAAGGGCAAGGAAATGCATTTGTTGGCTATTTAGAAGGTGTGAAGGGGTACAGATTATAGTGCCAAGAGTCGAATGTTTCAAAGTGTTTCACAAGCAGAGATGTCACTTTTAGAGAATCCGAGTTCTATTTTAAGTGCTGTTCAAAACCTTAGTCCATACCTAGTGATGTTGCTGCAGATGCATATAGTGTTTGGACTAAGGTGGAGCTGCATGAGGCTGAAGGTTCTCAGAAGGAAGGGGTAGGTGAAACGGACGAACATGATGACCTTGAAGAAGTCCTTAATGAGTCTGACGACTTGAGAAACTATCAACTAGTAAGAGATCGTGCTAGGAGGACAATGATACCACCGATAAGGTATGGATACATTGATCTTATAGCTTTTGCATTGTCAATATCAGAGGAGATTGATGATAATGAGCCTAGAAGCTATAGGAAAGCGATGGCTTGTACAGATAGGAATTATTGGCAACAGGCACTGATGGAAGAAATGGATTTTTTAAATAAGAATCGTACTTGGATTTTGGTTGATAACACTACTAGACAGAAGGTAGTAGGTTGCAAATGGATTTTCAAACAAAAAGAGGATGCAAAGGAAAGCCTAGGTACAAGGCTAGTCTGGTGGCGAAAGGATTTATGTAAAAGGAAGGCATTGATTTCAATGAGGTGTTCTCTTCAGTCATAAAATAGACGTCGATTAGAGTACTACTGGCTTTAGTAAGCCAGTTTGATATGGAGTTAGAACAATTGGATGTCAAAACTGCATTCCTTCATGGTAATTTAGAGGATAGGATTGTGATGGCACAACTGGACGGCTTTGTAAAAGTAAGAAGCGAAGACAAGGTGTGTTTGTTGAAGAAATCCTTATATGGCCTCGAGCAGTCACCAAGGCAATGGTATTTAAAATTTGATGATTTCATGATAAAAAATGAGTATGCTAGAAATAAATATGATAGTTGTGTATACGTCAAAAGGTTGAAAATTGGAGTTGAGATTTTCTTGTTGTTGTATGCTGATGACATGTTGATTGCATCAACGAGCACAGAAGAAATCCAAAAACTGAAAGTACAACTGAATAAGGAATTTGAGATGAAATATTTGGGTTTTGCTAAGAAGATCTTGGGAATGAAGATTAGTAGAGAGAGAGATAGAGATTGTTATTTCTGTCTCAAGGTGACTACACTCTCAAAATGCTTGAGAAGTTCAACATGGCTAGTGCAAAGAAGGTGCAGACTCCTTTGACATCTCACTTTAAACTTTCGTTGACACAGTCTCCAAAAACGGATATTGAGAAAAAGGAGATGGCCAAAATTCCTTATGTGAGTGCTGTTGGAAGTTTGATGTACTCTATGGTTTGTTGAAGACCCGACTTGGTGTATGCAGCTAGCTTAGTAAGTTGTTTCATGATGAATCCGGGTAGACATCATTGGGAAGCTATCAAGTGGATAGTTAAATATCTCAATGGTACTTCAAGCTACGGGTTAGTGTATGAGAGGAGCAAGGATATGGATGAAAAGCTGATGAATTATATGGATGCAGATTTTGCGGGTGATCTTGATAAAAGAAGGTTGTTAACCGGTTATGTGTTCATGTTTTTTGGTTACACCTTCAGTTGGAAAGCCAATTTGCAATAAGTTGTGGCTCTTTCGACAACCCAGGCAGAATATATTGCTACTACAGAGGCTGTGAAAGAAGCATTGGCTACAAGTGCTTGTTGGTGAGTTTGGTGTAAAATAAGACAAGGTAAAAGTGTTTTGTGATATCCAAAGTGCAATACATTTGACCAAAAATCAAATGTATCATGAGAGAACCAAACATATAGACATCAAGCTATATTTCATTAGGGATGTCATTGCTGAAGGGAAGGTTTCAGTATTAAAATTCATACTGAAAGAAATCCGACGGATATGATCACTAAGCCCATTATGAGTGTCAAGTTCAACACTTGTTTAGATTTGATACGAGTAACGGATGGACCATTTTAGCTTGAAGATGGATGGATGTGGCTAGAATCTACTATGGTGGTTTATAGTATGGAAATACAAGCTTGATCCAAGGTGGGGATTTGTGAAGTCTGTGGCTCAACTTGTGTAGTGTAAGCAGAGAAGTCGCACAGGCGTGTAGCTAAAGTGACACTAGATGCCAAGTGCGCATCAGAAATGTAGAGACAGAAGGTTGGTGCACCCAGGTGAAGCTCATCGCGCAGGAGTGCCGATTGGTGCAGGAGCGTCGATTGGTGTAAAAGCGTGGATTCTGGGTTTGTCTGGACAGAGAGTTGACACAGGAGCATGGGTGCTTTGGTGCAGGAATGCGAGTCTATTTCCTGGTCAGAACAAGATTGCTTGTTACGCAAGAAATTGGCCTATAAGCCTTGCACTATAAATAAGGGACATGTTTTCAGTGTAAAATAAGTTATTAGAGAGCAGAAAAAAAGAGAAAACAAATAGGGTTAGGGTTTAGAGAGATTAGAAGTTTCTTGGAGAGAAAGAAATTGAATTTCTTCTAGTTGTTCCTGTAAACACTCTTGTATCTATTTTTTTTCACCATAGTGGATTGATCTTCACCAGTGACTGGATGTAGGATCACGTATTGTGGTTTGAACTAGTATAAATCCTTATGTTCTTGTGTTCTTTCTTTGTTTTACTTTGCTTGGGTATGTGCTTAATGTCCTAGATTAATTCTGCGATAAGCCACTTGTGAGTGTGTGTGTCGCTCTTCTTCACAACAATATTGCCATGCCAAAACCTGCAATTTTAGGAATCATCTCCGAATCTAACAATATGTTATTAGCTTTGAGATTTCAATGAATAATCTTAAGTCTAGAATCTTTTTGAAGGTAAAGAAGACCTCGGGCAATGCCTACTATGATTTTATGACGCCTTTTCTAATCCGTATGCTTACGGTTGATTGGATCTACAAATTTATACATAATGAATTAAGGTGTATAGTTTTGTATGGATCGCAGGAGTATTGAATAAGAATAGTTAAAAATGAAGAATTGCAGATTCATGGTTTTATTGTATTGATACACACAATATTCATCCAGATTCAAGGAATTTATATAAAGACTGAGATATTTCTATAAATTATGAAATATTTTCCAAAAAAACTTTATAGACATGCTTTCTGCATGAAATTACTAGGAATTTAGTCGAAATAGATTCAAAAGTCCAAGCATACCAAATATGAAGTGATCGAGGCTTGAGTGCTCCACAGATTCCTACAAAGAACTTTTCTTTTCTTTCCAAACAAAAGCCAAAAAGCCTGACCAAATTTCTGTGTTGAAGCTTGGCCAACAATTGGACCTCATTCTTAAATTCTACTTCTCCTTGATTAGAGTTCATAGACAGTCTCTTAACAACTACTTGTTGTCCCTTGGAAAGCATGCCCTGGCATAGCAAAAAATGTCAAACCTTGGAAAATATGTTTTGTTATGCTTTCAAGGTGAATCAAATTACTGAATCGAATTCCTTGTCACGTTGAAGTACTTACCTTGTATACCACACTAAATCCACCTTGTCCGAGCCTATTAGCATCAGAGAAGTTATCTGTGGCAATTCGAATGGCGCATAATTTGAACTACAAGGACTCTATATCTCTGATTTCTTTGCCATCTTTCAAATGAAAAATATTGGAATTACAGTACATTAGTCTTAATTCTGAGATTTACAAATATGAAAAGAAAAACTTCTCATGGAAAATGGATTATACAACAAAAGAAATGTCCAACTTACTCTCATATTTCTCCTCTGATTTCCTCCGTCTTAAAAAGATGTCGAGATCTGTGATTAGTAGTATGACAAAAGTAATATCTGAAACAACCACATTGATGATGACAGTATAATTTAAGCTGTGATTATCGCAGTATGGTGCTGTGATTCAAGCTAGGCAATGGTAAGAGTAAAATAATTTATGAAACAGAAAGAGAAAGAAAAGCAGTCTGGAAGAAACCATTTGTTGAATTTATGACCACCCCGGGTTTCAGAAATTAATTTGTTGAGTGCAGAGGATTTTGATTTTTGATTTATGGTACTGTCTCGATTATAAAATTGGTTTGCACTTGAAGAGTGCGGGTTGAACATGAATATGTTGCCTACAGCTGGTTATGAAGTTTCTTTCGGATATCAATTATTCCATGAACTTGTTGAGCACTAAAAGAAGTCAACAGGGTGTTCTCACGACAAGTAACAGAGGAAGAACAAAAAGTTTTGTTTGTCTCTCATGAGAACGTTCTTCCAAAATGCAGGAACTTACATGGTGCTTACAAACTATGTAAGATAGACAAATAAAGAGGAAATCACAAACTTACCTAAATTAGGTGGTTTTATGGAAAATTATTAAGTGTTGAAAATTTAGATGTGGTGACCTACAAGGTTTAATAGCCCAAATCACTGACAATTTTTTTTTTTTTTTTTTTTTTGCGTCTTTTATGCTCTATAGCAAAAGGGACTCTGTTGGTGTATTGGGGTCTTGGTTCATGGAGTCTAAATTTTTAACATCTAAGTTATTTTTCAACAAGTCCCTTAATTAAAGGTAACAAGAAATTATTAAAAAAACCTTGGTTTCTAAATGAAATAAAGGCTTTAGCTTTTCCCATTTCGTCAGCATATAATGACCTCATAAATTCTCTGTCTATTTAATTGAGATATAAATGCTTTTTTTCTTTTGGGCGTGGAGAAAGGAGAACATACTGAAGTCTGGCAACTTATTTTTGAAGTTCAATTGATTTCTTTAGCGAACGTTGATAACGTGGCACAGTAGCCATTTCTTATTTATCAAGGACTTAGTATCGATCAAATTTCCATATTGACAAGTGACATTTCACTAACCAAAAAGAAAAGTATAGTCGTTTATTTGTTGTTATTCCAAACAAAAGTTGTCTTCCTCTTTTGTGAATGTGATGAATAGTCCAAAAGCAAGGAAGGAAATAAATAACCAATTCCTTTGATTAATTCCCAACCATAACCCACGTCTGAGAAGGTCTCCAAGGAACGCGCTTTATTAAATATCTTTCACTAATGTGGGGCTGGCCAAAATTAATAGTTTATGGAGATGCGTCAAAGATTTTATCAATAACTTTTTTAAAAGCATAAATAATGAACATAATTGCAAAATCATGAATCATCTAATTTATACACCGATGAATGGGCTGAAGTTTGTGATAGTGTAAGCTCCATGCTAACAATAAGATAGTGGCATGTGACAATATATGAAAATATGACATGATTCGTCTTCAAAATACATAAATAAGTGTACTCGACATTATCCGAGCTAGCTAGCATTTGAATTTTATATTTTCTCGAGTAAATATGATGTCATAAATTGAATAATAAAATATAATGGTTCCTACCTGTTTGTGATAGTCTAAGCTAAAAGTTATTCAGTAACGAAATTGACATGCTATTTCTACAACTACAAGGTTGTAACCCACAATGGGTTGGTTCAAGTGGTGAAGCAGGCCAGGATGGAGTTGGTACAACATCAATGGTGAAGTCCTGGGTTCGAGTCTCCACAATGGCCTCCTCCATGATTTAAGTGGGAGACCGTGACAGTGGGTTGTGGTTGCGCTAGTCTCCTCCGAGGATTAATCGTGGTGCGCGTAAGCTGGCCCGGACACCTCGGTTACAAAAAAAAAAAAAAAAACTACAAGGTTGTAATCTATGAGAAGATTTCCACTGTGGACAACGTGATTTGACACAATTCCTTTGAGTGCCAAAAGTAGGGATCGGCACTTGTCAAAATTGATCCTACGCGGCAACAGGGATAAACAATAGATACCCCTTAGGTAAAGGTTAGGAACAAACTCTCCTCTTTAGATTGGAAAGTAACAAAAGACCCCCCTCCTCAGATGGCCGTTTGAAACCAACTAATACTGTGAGTGTATTATTACCTTTCCATTTTATAATACAAGGTTGTTTTTATTTCTTCTGTTGCCTATATTCCGGATGTGAAGAAGAAGCCAGAGATGCGGATATATTCTCTCTCATTTCTCTTCAAGCCTCTGCAGTTAATCCTTCAAAGACTAGAGAGGGGAAAGATTAGGTTTGTAATCTTAACCTTTATGATAGATCAATTGATTGAGTTGCATGAAGGCACGAAGGGAGTGTGAGTATTAAGCGTCTATTATGTTAGAATTGTAGCTCTTTAGTCATTTGTGTGTGTGCAAGGATCCCACATGGAGTGGGAGTCTTTGTGTTGGAGAGACTTCAGCTTATAAATTAAAGCCAAGTCTTCTCACTTGGTTGTCCCATTGAAAATACTCCTTCACCCCCTATATTTGTAAGGTCTCACATATAAGACCTCATGGTTTAAGGACCTTTAATTAAGGACCTTAAAGTTTGTAATATTTACCTTTTTCTCATTTGATTTTGGGTATTTGTAGTATTACCTAATTGTTTGGGTAATTACAGTTTGACCGAACTATCCAGGTAATTGCAGTTTGATCCAATAGTTATGGTATTTGTATTGTGGCCCAAAAGTTTGTAATTCCCTTTGAAGTTAGTGGAAGGTTTCTTCAGCAGCGCCCGAGGATGTAGGTACTTATACCGAATCTCGTTAAATCTTGGTGTTCTTTCTATTTTGCATTATTGGTTGATTAGTTGCCTCTTTAGTTGCTATTATATTCAATTATCTAGCATATTTTGTGGTTGTGCATTTTAGTTGTTTTGTTGCTATCGCTTCCGATTTGCACAACAATTGGTATAAGAGCCTAAGATTGTGAGTAGTGAGTGGCTATTTCATTGAAGCACTTACTACTATTCTGGGCTATTGAATTTGGATTGCTAGCTATTGAATATAATAGTTTGTTTGGAGCTTGGTTATTAGTGATTTGTGTATCGAGCTTATTTGTGAGAGGTAGTGATGGCATCATCGTCAACTGTACCGAAGAAGACAGTGACTATGGTAAATGCAAAAATAGATGCATTGACAGTGAGAGGGCGTAGTCATAGTAGGAAACCAGAAAAAATGGAAAAATCTTGGTCAAGGGGTAGATTAGGAAAAGATGAGTGTGCCTTTTGTCTTAAGAAAGGGCATTGGAAGAAAGATTGTCCAAAGTTGAAAAAGAAAGATAAGGGCAAGGCTATTTCTGATGCATGTGTTGTTGAGCGTGAGGATGATAGTGATTCAGATATATGTCTAGTTGGTCATCCATCCATTTCTTTTTTTATGAGTGGATTATGGATTCGGGTTGTGCTTATCATATGTGCCCACATAGAGAATGGTTCTTTCAGTTTGAAGAGCTTGATGGTGGAGTTATGTATATGGGCAATGATGATATTTGCCATACTACTGAGATAGGTTCGATCCGATTGAGGAATCATGATGGACTGAATAGAGTTCTGACAGATGTTCAGTATATACTAAAGTTGAAGAAGAATCTCATCTCTTTGGAAGCCTTGGAATCTAAAAGCTGTGGTATATCTATTCGAGATGGTATTCTGAGGGTCACTTCAGGCGCTCTTGTGGTATTGAAAGGCACTAGGAGGAACAACTTGTATTACTATAATGGTAGTGCGGTTATTGGATCGACAGCTATGGCTTTTGATAATGATATAGATTCAGAGATCACGAGACTGTGGCATATGCGATGTGGACATGCAGGTGAGAAAACCTTATTCAGTTTGGTGAAACGAGGTTTATTGAAAGGTGCAAAGACCTGCAAGTTGGATTTTTGTGAGCATTATGTTCTGAGAAAACAGAGGAGAGTGAAATTTGGCACCGCTATTCATAATACCAAGGGTATTCTTGATTATGTTCACGCAGATGTGTGGGGACCTACTAAAACCGCATCTATGGGAGATAGGCACTACTTTGTTACTTTTGTTGATGACTTTTCCAGAAGAACTTGGGTGTACTATTTGAAATCAAAAGATGATGTACTTGATGTTTTCCTTAAGTGGAAAAAGATGATTGAGACACAAACTGGCAAGAAGATCAAGCATCTCAGAACAGATAATGGTGGTGAGTATTGCAGTGATCAGTTTTTGAAATTGTGTTAAGATGAAGGTATTGTACATCATTTTACTGTTAGAGGTACACCGCAGCAGAATGGGGTGGCAGAAAACATGAACTGGATATTGCTGGAGAAAGTTCAGTGTATGTTGTCTAATGCTGGGTTGGACAAGGAATTTTGGGTTGAGGCTGTGACTTATGCGTGTCATCTCATTAATTGTCTACCTTCAGCTGCTATTGGTGATAGAACTCTATTGGAGGTATGGTCTGGACAACCTGTTTCTGATTATGATTCTTTACATATTATCATATGAAAAAATCTAAGCTGGATCCTAGAGCCAAGAAAGCGATTTTCTTGGGATTTGCTTCAGGAGTAAAAGTTTGACATTTGATGAGTCTTCAATGTTAAAGAAATCAGAAAACTAGACAAAGGTGAATGGTACTCCACAGTAGGTGGAGCATACTCAGCAGCAGGTAGAGTTTGAAACGACAACATTGAACCCAGTTAGATCTGTTGAGACAGATGATGGTGCTCCTATAACAGAGGAGGATTTGGGAGATGATGGAGAGGGTTCTACTCAGGAACCTTAACAGTAACAAGAATCTATTGCAGTTAATAAGCCAAGACGTGAGATTCGTAGACCTGCTCGATTTGCTGATATGGCGGCTTATGCACTTCCAATTATAAATGGTGATGTTCCTTCCACTTATAGAGAGGTAGTCAGATGGTCTAAAGTTGATGAGTGGAAGACAGCTATGAGCAAAGAGATGCAGTCTCTTCAGAAGAATGAAACTTGGGAGCTAGCTCGACTACCGAAGGGTTAAAAGGCAATTGGTTGCAAATGGGTTTATACAAAGAAAGATGGATTTCCTGACAAGAATGATGTCCGCTATAAGGCAAGGTTGGTAGCTAAAGGCTACACTGAGAGGGAAGGAATTGACTACAATGAGGTATTTTCTCCAGTTGTGAAACATTCTTCCATTAGAATTTTGTTGGCCTTGGTAGCTTAGATGAATATGGAACTAGTTCAACTTGATGTAAAAACTACATTTTTACATGGTGACTTGGAAGAGGAAATCTATATGACTCAGCTAGAGGGATTCAAAGTTGCTGGTAAGAAAAATTTGGTGTGCAAACTGAAAAGATCGCTTTATGGTTTGAAGTAATCTCCCAGACAGTGGTACAAGCGATTTGATCGGTGTATGATGGGTCAGAGGTACACAAGAAGCAAATTTGATAATTGTGTGTATTTTCGAAGGCTACGTGATGGTTCTTTCATTTATCTACTCTTGTATGTTGATGATATGTTGATAGCTTCGACGAATGTCGAAGAAATTGCAAAGTTGAAGACTCGGTTGAATCAAGAGTTTGAGATGAAAGATTTGGGTGAAGCTAAGAAGATACTAGGTATGGAGATTAGCAGAGATAGATGGAGAGGCAAGATTTGTTTGACTCAGAAGCAGTATCTAAAGAAGGTATTATAGTAGTTTGGCATTACAGAGCAGTCAAAACCTGTAAGTACCCCACTTGCTCCTCATATTAAGCTTAGTGTATCTTTATCTCCTAGTACAGATGAGGAACGAGAGTATATGTCTCGAGTTCCATATGCTAATGTAAGTGGTAGCCTAATATATGCTATGGTGTGTACAAGACCTGACATTTCACATGCAGTTGGAGTTGTGAGCAGGTATATGCATGATCCTGGTAAAGGACATTGGCAAGCAGTGAAACGGATTCTACGGTATTTGTTGAAAACCGTAGATGTTGGCTTAGTCTTTGAGAGGGATGTACGTGTGATCAGTATGCTATTGGTTATGTTGATTCTGATTATGCTGGTGATTTGGATAAATGTCGATCGACAACCGGTTATGTGTTTACTCTTGCAAGAGCACCAGTGAGTTGGAAGTCTACTTTACAGTCTACAATGGCTTTGTCTACTACAGAGGCAAAGTATATGGCAATGACAGAGGTTGTGAAGGAAGCTATTTGGTTACAGGGATTGCTGGACGAATTAGGAATTGGGCAGAAGAAGATCACTCTTTATTTTGACAATCAGAGTGCTATCCACTTAATGAAGAATCCAGTGTTCCATATTCGTACGAAGCATATTGATGTTCAGTATCATTTTGTGCGGGAGATCATTGATGAAGGAAGAATCTTACTTCAGAAGATTGAGACTGTCGAGAATCCCGCAGATATGTTGACTAAGGTTGTGACAGCGATCAAGTTTAGTCATTGCCTGAACTTGATCAACATTGTGCAAGTTTGACCGTGCCATTGGGCGCATTTAGAGGCGTTGCAGTTGTGATAGAGAATGTGAAAAAAAGAAGAGTTTTGTGGTGGAATGGCTACATCACCAAGGTGGAGAATTGTTAGAATTGTGGCTTTTTAGCCATTTGTGTGTGTGTAAGGATCCCACATGGAGTGGGAGTCTTTGTGTTGGAGAGACTTGGGCTTATAAATTAAAGCCAAGTCTTCTCACTTGGTTGTCCCATTGGAAATTCTCCTTCACCCCCTATATTTGTAAGGTCTCACATATAAGACCTTATGATTTAAGGGCCTTTCATTAAGGACCTTAAAGTTTGTAACATTTGCTTTTTTCCCATTTGATTTTGGGTATTTGTAGTATTGCCCAATTGTTTGGGTAATTATAATTTGACCCAACCATTCGGGTAATTCTAATTTGACCTAATAGTTGTGGTATTTGTATTGTGGCTCAAAAGTTTATAATTCTCTTTGAAGATAATGGAAGGTTTCTTCAGCGGCGCCCAAGGACGTAGGTACTTATATCGGACCTCGTTAAATCTTGATGTTCTTTCTATTTTACATTATTGGTTGATTAGTTGCCTCTTTAGTTGCTATTATATTCAATTATCTAGCATGTTTTATGGTTGTGCATTTTGGTTGTTTTGTTGCTATCGCTTCCGGTCTGCGCAACATATTATACTAGGATTTTTAGATTAGTACAATTTGAAAAATATTTGAATTTTCTTTTTATATTAAGCCGCAGATTTGAATAACACTTTGGATTCCTATTTGAATACATACATACATACATACATACATACATACGTACATACATATACATATACAGATACATACATACACACACACACACACACACACACACACACACACATATATATATATATATATATATATATATATATATATATATATATATATATATAGATATAGACACACACACACAAGAACGTTTGATTAATTGATAAGAGAAATATTTTCTCTTGTTTTCATTGTGTGGGTTTCTTCTCAAACCATGTTTATTTGGAATAAGAAGAGTGGGAAAATGAAATTCTGTAACAAGGATTGTTATAATCTTTTTTTTAATTTTTACATTATTTTTAACGGTTAAGACAAAATAGGGGTAAACATGTCTTTGCAGAGAAGATTCTATGTCTACGAACAATTTCTCTAAAACGGTTGTATGCAAATGGGGTCCCTATGTTACAGGGTTTTATCAGTCAATATAAAAGACATAGTAGAGTTCAATAATCAAATTTAAACCCCATACGTAGCAAGCATCTCAGACCAGCATATAAGGATATATTTCAGCTAAAACATGCCTAATGATTACTTTTTCATTGCTAAAACTATCTAGGATATAGCTTTGTGATTGAAACCTCATTTTTTGACAGTGAGACAATTTCATTTCCTGGTCCACTAAACTCAATTGACCCAGAGGAAGTAGATGATGTCATCTGTATGAAAAATCTAGGTTTTGAAGGTGCTGGGAGATTGAGAGAGTCGCTGTTAAGCTTGAGAACAATCGAAGCCTTGCTGGGTTTATTAGATACGGTTTCTTGGACACATAGCAACCCGATAAGGATGCATTTCATCATTTCAGTAGTTGAACCATGGCTTAAAAAAGGATCAATCAAATGTAATGTTGCCCTTCTCTCCAACTCTTCCATGTCTAGAAAATTATAACAAAGTACACAACATTACTATTTTAAGGGAAAATGAATGCTTGCTTTCCTTTTTACGTAAAAAAAATTTCTTATGTTAGAAAGAGAAAAGTTACCATAGTTATTTTGTGCTACTTGAAATAATAAGGATGAATATTTTTTATTCATAATTGTAAAAAAATTGTACATCAGTTTATATAGGGATGAATTCCTCAATCAAAGATCTAAATCAAAGCCTTAAAACAAGCTAATCATCCGAAAATAATTTATCATCAAATCCGATTGATTTGATTACAGCTAAGTAATCTTCCAACAAATGGTAAGGAGAATCAATCACATTAATTTACAAGATTTATTGTAATCTCAACACTCTCCCTCAAGTTGGTGCATAGATGTTGCACATGCCCAACTTATCCAGACACTTTGTGAATACTTGAGTTAAAACTGCTTTGGTGAGAATATCAGATATTTGATCTTCTGATAGAATCTTAATTCCACAATTTTTTTCTCTAATTTCTCCTTAATGAAGAATCTGTCAACCTCTACATGCTTTGTTCGATCATGCTGAACTGGATTGTGAGCTATATCATATGCTGTTTTATTATCACAATACAATTGAATTGGTTTATTTGATGAATATCCCAAATCCTGTAAGAGGAATCCTAACCACAATGCTTCACAAATCCCAAGTGCCATTCCCCTATATTCAGCTTCTGCACTTGACCATGCAACAACATTCTTCTTCTTGCTTCTTCATGTGACAAGATGTCCATCTACAAAGCTAAAGTATCCAGAGGTACATCGCTTGTTGTCAATCACTCCAGCCCAATCTGCATCTGTATATACATCTATATTTTCTTTTCCTGTGTTGTTAGAGAATAAAATTCCCTTTCGAGGAGCTGATTTCAAATACCTTAAAATGCGCATGACCGCATTCATATGTTGCTCACCAGGATTATGTATAAATTGACTGACAACACTCAATGCATAAGCAAGATCTGGTCTTGTATGTGCTAAGTACATCAGTCTTCCAACAAGTCTCTGATATCTTTCTTTGTTAACCGGAACCTGATCATCTTCAACACATAATTTCAAGCCTTCTTCAACTGGTGTTTTAGCTGGTTTACATGTTTTCATGCCAGTTTCCTGTAATAGGTCTAAGGTATATTTCCTTTAGGATAGAAAGATACCTTTGTTGGATCAAGACACTTTTATCCCAAGAAAATATTTCAAAGGACCAAGATTTTTCATTTCAAACTCCTTAGCCAAGTATTCCTGTAGAGCTCTCCTTTCTTCTGGATCATTTCCTGTAACCACCATCTCATCAACGTAAACAATAAGAGCAGTGATTTTTCCTTGTTGCTTTTTTGAGACACAAAATATGGTCTGAGTTGCTTTGGTGAGAATCGAAGTTTGTCATAGACTTTGTAAATCATCCAAACCATGCTCTTGGAGATTGCTTTAACCCGTATAATGATTTTCTCAACCTGCTAACCTTTTAACTATGTCTTTCTGGTATCATGCATCTAGGTGGAATATCCATGTAGACTTCTTCAGACAATTCACCATGTAAAAATGCATTTTTTATATCGAACTGTTACAAAGGCCAATCTATATTCGTTGCTAGAGATAATAAGACCCGTACTGTGTTAATCTTAGCCACAGGTGCAAATGTCTTTGTATAGTCAATTCTATAGGTTTTCGTATACCTTTTTGCCACCAATCTTGCTTTAAAACGCTTGATTTCCATCGGCCTTGTATTTTACTCTGTAAATCCACCGACATCCAATTGGTTTCTTTCCTGGTGTTAGATCAGTAAGTTCCCATGTTTCATTTTTTTTTTGTAAGGATTTCATCTCCTCGTTCATAGCTGCTTTCCATCTAGGATCAAATAATGCTTCCTGCACACTGTTAGGAATAAATACAGTAGATAATTGATTTACAAATGACAAATTTGAATTAGACAGGAACTGGTTAGACACATCATGGCTCATGGGATATTTTACTTTACTAGAGAGATTAGGCTCATAAGTAAGTTTAGGAATACCTCTAGTAATACGATGGGGTAATTATCTTTTAACTGGCTCAGTTTTCACATCAAGAACATTCTTAGCAGATGATTGGTATGGTATATTAGTAAAAGATGAAGCTCTGTCTAGACTTCTTGGGCTTAAGGATCCGGACAAAGAATCACCATTTTCAATCTCTTGATGTTCATTACCACTTTGAACTGATGAAAAGTTACTAATTTAAATTTTAGGATATTCCTTTCCACTCCAATCTAGTTCACCTCCTTCTTGATTGTATGTATTTCCATCCAATTTACCTTTGTCTTGATCATCTGAGTTTTTAGAGATGAAGTCAATGTCTAAAGTCTGAATTTCCTCCTGGTACTCCCCCTGAAGTTCAGACTTGGAAAAATACACTGAGTATTCATGGAAAACTACATCCATGGTGACAAACATTCGTTGGGTAGGAGGATGATAACATCGATATCCCTTTTGGTGAGCAGCATAGCCAAGGAAACACATCGTAATGCCCGAGAAGTGAGTTTATGATGTTGATGCTTATGAAGATAGACAAAAACAACACACCCAAAAATATGAGGTAATAAGTTTGGGATAGTCGAAGCAATGACTGCCTCAATAAGAGTGTGAAAGGGTGTTTGAAAACCAAGAGAGCTTAAAGGTATCCGATTGATTAAGTATGCTGCAGATGAAAGAGCTTCTCCCCAATAGGATAATGGCATATGAGCTCCTATTAACAATGCACGAATAACTTCCAAAAGATGTCTATTTTTCCTCTTAGCCACTCCATTTTGTTGAGGTGTATTGCAGCAGGTAGTTTGATGAATTATTCTATGTGTCTCCACCATTGTCACTACGAAGAACCCGAATCTGTGCATTGTACTGAGTACAAATTATTTTATGAAATTTCTAAAATAATAGATTCACTTCACCTTTGGATTTCATTAGGCATAACCAGGTCATCCTGGTACAATCATCAATAAATGTAACAAACCAACGAGAGCCTCCTAAAGTGGTAACTTTGGATGGACCCCAAACATCAAAATGAATAATCATAAAAGGAATTAAACTTTTATTTAAGCTTCGTTGAAATGGAGCACGATGGCTCTTTTCAAGTTCACAAACCTCACACTGAAAACAAGAAATATTAACTTGTGCAAATAGACTAGGAAATAACTTCTTTAAATAATCAAAAGAAGTATGCCCCAAATGTTTATGCCATATCCAAATTTCAACGTTCTTCTTCTCCCTCTCAGATCCATCTATCATCAAAGCCTGGTGTAATTTATCTGATTCCTTTGTCACTAGGTCCAGATAATACAACTTTCCTTGTCTAATACCATAACCAATCGTTTGCTTCGTTCGAATGTCCTTAAATTCGCAAAAATCAGGCCAAAAAATTACAATACAATTCAAAGCGAAAGTAATTTGAGAAATAGACAAAAGGTTAAAATCTAAGGAGGGAACAACTAGTACATAATCTAAATGCAATTTATCACTCAAAGACAAAGATCTTTCCCCAATAACTGGGGTTGAGGTACCATTGGCAGTAGAAACTGATGTTTGTATGGATGGTTGAAGGTATGAAACCTGTCTAGCATCAAATGTCATATGATTTGTAGCACCAGAATCAATTATCCATGTACTATTAGAAACAGGTGTAGAAACATTAAAAAACTTACCACTATTATTTGCCGAAGCTATTAAAACTAAAGTTTTCTTTGTAGCATCTGTCTTTGCTGTACCAATAGTAACAGTAGTTATAGAGGCATTCTTGGAATTCTTCTTTGGGCTATGATCCCACCATTTTGGATATCCAACAAGTTCAAAACATTTGTTTTTCGTATGGCCGATTTTTTGACAGTGAGTACATTTAAGAGATGTTTTATCGATGTTGTTGTCAGATTTTGGATGGTTCGATATAGCTTGGTCTGATCGATTTCACACGAGCAAAGTAGAAGCATCAAAGTTTTCAGATTCATTATTCAGGTTGTGCGACGTACCACTTCTCGTCGAAATATAGAGTAACATTATTCTAAATCTAGACTTGAATCTCTCCGTAAAATTTCACCACGTATTTGTTCGAGATTTCCATTTAATCCTGCAAGAAAAATATGTACCCTGAGCCGATCAATGGACTTTCTGTATGCATCAAAGTCATTAGGATGTTTCATGATCACTTTATCACGATGATTGAGTTCTTGAAAAATTTTGGTCAATTCTCCATAATACACGAAAAGTGGTCTCCCATTTTGTTTGGCAGCAAATGCTCTCTGGTTCAAACAAAAAACTTGTAACTCATCACTTCCATCATAAAAAGCTTTTGCTAAAGCAACCCAAATATCTCGAGCAGTGGGTAAGCGTAAATAACGCTTCATAATCTCCGAGGACATTGGCATCAATAGCCACCTCTTCACTTTTTGATTCTTAGCATACCATTTTTCATACCCATCATCAAATTCTACAGGTGGCTTTTCCTTTCCACAAATGTATGACAATTTTTCCCATTCAGCAATGTGCATGTCCGTAAGTTGAGACCAAAATCATAGTTGGACTCAGTCAGAATGATTCCTGCATTGAAGATACTTTCTGATTGAACAATTACAGGAATAGATTTTGGTCCAGATGATGATGAACTATTTTTTTCATTCTTTTTTTGTCTTTTTTTGTCTTTTTTTATTTTCCTTTTTTTCTTTTATTTTCTTTTTTTTTTTAAATTGAGAAACTTCAAACTAAACACGTGATGTACAAATGGAGAAAAAAATAAAGTAGAGGATAAAATCAAATTTTTAAGCGGCAAACATCACAATTCAAACCTCAAGGATCAATATGTAATTTTTCTTGGAGCACTCACAAATTTTTTTAATTAGATTCATGTGGATGGACTTCTCTTGTGGTGGAGTGGATCGTGAAGGAGGCTAACGGCTTTGACAGCAATAAAAGAACAAGGCAGCGACTAAAAAATTCTCCAGCGATGGTATGGTTGATCAGCAACGGCAACAGTGAAGACAGATGGCTGGCTTTTTTTTTTTTGTATGGATTTGTCAAGATGTTTAAAGATTTCAAAGTTTGATGAGATAATTTTAAAGGCTAAAATTTTGATTGAAAAAGAATTTAAACAGTAGATAGAACCAATTGTGGCTTTGATACCAACTTGAAATAATAAGGATGAATATTTTTTATTCATAAGTGTAAAACAATTGTACATTAGTTTATATAGAGATGAATTCCCTAATCAAGGATCCAAATCAAAGCTTTAAAACAAGCTAATCATCCTAAAATAATTTATCATCAAATCCTATTGATTTGATTATAGCTAAGTAATCTTCTAACAAATGGTAAGGAGAATCAATCACATTAAATTACAAGATTTATTGTAATCTCAACAATGCTTACAAAGATTAGAAGGTCCTCTGCTTCCTCTTCACTTCCAAAAGTACTTATCTTCTAACCAGTTACGATTTCCAAAATCAGAACACCAAAGCTATAGACATCTGACTTAATTGAGAAGTGACCATGCTTTACATACTTTGGAGCCATATAACCACTATGAATAAGGAATTTTTTGTTAGAACTCTTTCATTTATCCACGTACTTATAATATATATATATATATATATATATATATATTATATATATATATATATATATATATGTATTGAAATTTGAAAATGAATTCTACCACAACAGCTAAGCCATATCCTTGTTCTTATACTTACAAAGTCCCCACAATTTGATTTGTATTGCTTTGGGTTTGATCCACATTGAATAATCTTGCCATGCCAAAATTTGAAATTTTAGATTCATCTCTAAATCTAACAAAATGTTACTAGCTTTAAGACCACAGTGAATAATTCGAAATCTAGAATCTTCATGCATGAAGGTAAAAAAGACTTTGAGCGATGCCTACTATGATTTTATAATGCCTCTCCCAGTTCATAAGCTCTCGGTTGATTCGATCAACAAACTTATAATGAACTAAGTTATAGGATTTAATTTGTATGGATTGTAAAGGTAGAAAGTATGAATAGTCAAGATACATAGAATTACAGGTTCATACTTTCGTGATATTGATATATAAAAAAGTTCATTTTGATTCAAGAAGTAGATATAAAGATCTGTGAAGTAAATTACAAACTATTTCAGGGCAATCTTTGTAGACATGCTTCCAACATGATGTTACTAGGAATTCAATCTAAAATGGATTCAAAGGTGCAAATATACCAAATATGAAGTGATCGAGGCTTGAGTTAGGCACAAACTCGTACACAAGAATCCTTTCTTTTCTTTCCAAGCAAAAGCCAAGAAGACTAACCAAATTTATGTGCTGAAGCTTGGCCACCACTAGGACCACATTCTTCAATTCCACTTCTCCTTGTTTAGAGTTCATAGATAATCTCTTACAGGGACGGAGCCAGAAATTTCTTTTTTTTTTTTTTTGGGTAGGGGAGTTTGAAGGGGCAATTTCAAAAAGTAATAATTTTTATGTAATCATACTTATGAACACGAATTTGTTTTACCTAAGCGTTTAAGCTTGATAAGAGACAAAAAGAGAGATACTAAATATGGTTATTTAGATTTGAAATTTGAAAAAAAAAATTCAATTATATTTAGTTTTTAGATTTAAAAATAAACGGTAATTGTTATCAAAGAATAAAGATTCTACAATTGTTTATGCAACAACCACAACGAGAATGTACAAGACATTTTAGCTTATAAGCCAACTGAGTAGAATGTGGTCTTTCTAGCTTAGCAACAACCATAATGAGATTGTACAATATATTTTAGCTTATGAGCTAGCAGAGCTGAAGGTAGTCTTTCTAGCTTAGCGTTATTGGTAGAATGATCACTTTTTTAGTCATGCACTTATCATCTCTCTTTTAACCAAACATGTATTTACGCAATATATACCTAGATAATTTTACGTAAATCATGGCCAAATATTCACTTTTTACTTATAATTGTGAAATTATTGAATTGTTATAAGTAAAAATGATTACTTTTTAACTCTATTGATCTCATAACCAACACATTATAATGAATGTTGAGCTAGTCATTAATTTATATTAAATATTTAACTAAAAAATTAAAATTATAATATATATATATATATATCAGGGATTTGTAACCTTATTTTTTATATAATTTCTTACATATATTATGAATTATTGTTCATAATTAGAACAATACACAACTATATACATTTACACACACTCTTACAAATGATTAGGGTATGTAGTTGTATAACAAGAAAAAATAAAAGAGTTGTCAGAAGTTGATGCTTAACCATATTCAATCGTAAAAGAATTGTTGAACGTGGTTATTTAGACTTTAGATTTGAAAATAAAAGGTTTTTGCAGGAAGTTTTTCCTTTTAATTTTTTAAAAGCTAAGTTATGGATACTTAGTTTTAAGAAACCTTTAATTGGTTAAAGATAGAAACATGATGATGGGTTTTGTTTAATATATATTGGATTTTAATAAGCTTAATGAAGGAAATATGGTTTTATGGCATTATAACCAGCGTGGGCAATGCAGTTATTTTCTAAAATATATATGGAGGATTTAGGAATTTTGAAAAGTTAAGAACGGGTAACTGCCCCTTCTGGGCCTTAATTGGCTCTGTCCCTCTCTTGACAGCCACTTGTTGTCCATTGGAAAGCATGCCCTGGCATATCATAAAGTTTTGTCACCTTTAAGGTATAAAAATCAAATTATTGAATTCGATAACTTGTCAAGTTGAAGGTTCTTACCTTTTATACCGCACCAAATCCACCTTGTCTAAGCTTGTTAGCATCAGCGAAGCCATCTATGGCAATTCTAATAAAGGTCAGATCCTAGAATTTTTTCTAGCCCAGGCTAAGTTTAATTATAAAAACCTCGATATAGTATGAGAAAATTTTATTAATAAAAAGTTAAATATTTGCACCTCGACGAACGAAAATATAATGAACTTTACCCCTAAAAATTAAAGTAAAAATATTAGTATTGGATTATAGTGTATACATAAAGTGAAAGATAGGGATTTTTTAGATTAAAAATGGAGGAAAAAATCAACTAGTTAGCTAGCTTGTAGTTATGAACCTGTTGAAGCTTGAAAATGAGTAAACAATTTCATAAATATTGTTATTTAAGTGCAATATATTATTGAAACAAAATGAAATTTAATTGATTGATGATTACATTTGCCTATGTAACTAACACAATATAACATGGATATATAATTTATTGAGAAGCGGACAAGAGATATAGGAAGGTCGGTTAAGAGAGAGTGACATAGAAGTAGGAAAAAGAAATTGCCTAGAGAGACATGAAATTGAGAAAAGAGATAGCAATGCTCTATATATTGTATATTGAGCAGAAATAATCATTACATGCACTAGTATTTAATTAGCTAAACACCAAACAAAATTTCTTTTATTGATATAGGTGAAATTTCATATTATTTTAATCATAACTAAATCACTTTTAAGAATAATATAATATATGTTGATTTACACTAAATTATATTATATCAGCTATTTGGGGTATTTTGGTAAATTTTTTAAAAAATTTAGCCCGGGCTAGGCCCTTAATAGATCCGCAGCTGATTCTAATGGTGCCAAAGTTGAATTGAAAAGACTCTATATTTCTGATTTCTTCCTTGGCTTTATGAAATCAACAAGTGAACAATAATGATGAAATAGTACCATAGTCTTAGAACATGTATAATGCTCAAATTTACCCTCAGTTGTTCAAAATGCTTTTTTTAGAACAAGTAAAATGAATAAAAAGTCACTCAATTCCTCTTTTTACATGTAGTAATATGTTTTATACATGATGTTTGAGTGAAACTCCATCTTTCACTCATCTATTAGTTCTTTTGAAAATTAGTTTTATTCCTATTCAATCTATAACTTGTGAAGGCTCCAGATGAAAGCTAACCTAATAGGCGGATTGTTTAATCTCTTTATATAACTAATCATCCTATGAGGGT
Organism: Boswellia sacra; assembly: GCA_013180625.2. Taxonomy (NCBI): domain Eukaryota; kingdom Viridiplantae; phylum Streptophyta; class Magnoliopsida; order Sapindales; family Burseraceae; genus Boswellia; species Boswellia sacra. The sequence continues at coordinate 115,501 of SNVD02003910.1, forward strand.
TTAACCAATAATCTAATGCTAGTTCTTTTCAAAGTTATGTCTATGACTATATTTGTTACTGCACCCAAATTAAAACTATTATTCATCTTCAAGAGAAAAAAATAAAATTAAAACAAATCTTTTGAAAATTAATTTTATAGCAAAAGACATGTCTAACTTACTCTCAAATTTCTCCTTTGATTTTCTCTGCTTCAAAAAGGTGCCAATGCCATGATCAATAACATCACGAAAGCAACTGGGACAACCATAATAATGATAATAGTATAACTCTTCTTTCTTGTGAAATCCAATAACTTTGCTCACATATGTTGGAATTTAGCTTACTCTGATACCATTTTGTTAGAGAACAATTACTTAACCAAAATAAACTCAAGTAAACACAAGAATATAATGAAGAAGATAGTGACTCTTAAACTCTGCTCAACTTTTTATTACTTATTTCTTCTTAATGAAATTGACAAATTACAAAGACTAATCTAGTAGACTCAATCCTAATCATATTCAAAAAAAAATACTAATATTTCTAAAATAAACCAAATAATTAATCCTAATCCAAAAATATCTAGGAATATTAATCCTTCCTCTTACCATGACTTCTAATCTAATTAGGAACAATAAATTCTAATTTTATTTTAACTTGGACTTTAAATTCTAAATAAACTCTTAAGCTTTGTTTAGACTTCTAACTCCCCCTTTAAATTGAGCTTAACCATAACAATAACTTTGAACTTCTGCTTGAACGTTACTTTGCTTGTTGATCTCTTGATGAACCTCTCTTCTTCACGAACATCTTCATATTCTTCTTGAGCACCTTTGTAGTTACTATACTCTCTAATCAACCTAGTAAACACGAAATCTTCAATAAGATTATTTAACAACTTTTCAACCAAACTTACATTCATGATCTTCTATATATCCTTATATGGTTTCCTTGCATAACATATCAACCATGGCCATAAATATTTATCTACTTTTTTTTTCTTCATATATGTCCCCAAGAAAATAAGTAAACTTCACTTTATCTTTATGCAAAAACTTGACTCTATAAGCCTTCATTAACAAAACCTTTACTTTGAACTCTATAAATTCTTCTACAAAACATCACATTCCTCTCTTTTTGGATATATTTTTTCAACTGGGGGTTTATAATAAAAATTTGAAAAGATAAGAACTAACGTAAAACTCCGCAAGGACTTATTTCTCATGAACAAAACCAGGTGAGGATTGTTGACCCAGGTATGGCAACCCAAGAGAGGGGGTGAATTGGGTATTTATTTATCAAAACGGATTTATAAAACTTTTCTTAAAAGATCAAAATTAATTCACTCTTTCTTTGAGAATAGAGGCGAAGAAGATGAAATTAGAAGTTATCAAAGATGCAATCAAAAGAATAACAATAATGAACAATCACAATTGCAAGTAAATATAAAGAGGATAGGGATAGAGAGAGTGCAAACTTAATTTACATGGTTCGACAAACCTTGCCTACGTCCACGGGCTTCTAGCTCCACAAGCTAGGCTTTCCACTAAGTTGTAGAAATCTTTACAACTTGCTTGATGAACAACCTCACCAAGACTTTTCCTTCAACCCTTGATAACACCACACCAAGAGTTCTTCTTGATGAACAACCTCACCAAGGTTTCTTCCTTCAACCCTTGATAACACACCACCAAGAGTTCTTCTTGATGAACAACCTCAGTAAGACTTCTTCCTTCAACCCTTGATAACACCACACCAAGAGTTCTTCTTGATGAACAACATCACCAAGGCTTCTTCTTTCAACTCTTGATAACACCACACCAAGAGTTCTCTCAAGGATAACTATCCTTTACAAGAAGATCTCACTCTCACCCCAATACAAGAATAAAGATAATTGTTTACAATAAAATACAACTCTCCTCAAAGAGTAGATAAAGAGTATAAAAGCTCTCTAAACTTGATATTTATCTTATTTGTGGCTTGATGGATTCTTGTTGAATGCATGGGAGAAGGGCTCCTTTTATAGGCAAATGAGATGAACTTAATCAAGTGAAGACACCAACTCCAAATTTTCTATCCACCATAAAAACCGTAATTTGGTCTACCATTTTTGTTAATGTTTCATTTCAAATTTGAAAATCTACAAAACATAAAAGATCTGTATAATTGAATAAGCTTTCTAACGCATTAAGAATCAAGTCATTTGGATATCTCTAGCTCAAGATATGGACAAAACACCATTCGGTGCTCATGTGACTTGATTTTTCTTCCTTGTGTCAGTTGATTGACTTGCACATCAATTAGGTCGGCCTTCCATTTGAAATTTGAATTTCTTCAAAAAATATGAAATTTTCTTCATTAAATCATCTTTCCAATACCACAAGAATCAAGTCATTTGGATATTTCTATCTCAAGATATGGATAAAAAACCATTCGATACTCATGTGAGTTGATTTTTCTTCCTTGTGTCAGTCCACCGATTTGTATGTCAATTATGTCGGCCTACCATTTGAAATTTGAATTTTTTCAAAAAATTTGAAATATGCTTGATTAAATCATCTTTCCAATGACGTAAGAATCAAGTCAGTTGAATATTTCTAGCTCAAGATATGTCCAAAATAGTATTCGGTGCTCATGTCAACTGCTTCTATTTGTCTTTTGAATTGCATGATGATTTGGACAACCTTGCACTTAAAATTTGAAATTCTTTAAAACATATAAAATGTTATAAATGGAGTAAGCTTTCCAAAGGCTTAAGAATCACATCATTTGGACATTTATAGAGAAATATATGACTAATTGATTGAATATTGCTCATATGTCACATTCCATGAGTCAAACATTGTTCTTAAACTTTGGTGCTTTTAACATGTAGTCTTCTCCTTAGCTTCAACATTTCATTTTAATAAGATCTTCTTGATTTTACAATTATTTCAATGATCTTATTCTTGCACATAAATAAACATATTAGTAATACCTCAATGAATCAATGTGTATTGTTATCATCAAAATTATCATGTAGCCTTAGGGCTAACGGGGGTAAAACGATATTCTTTACAAAACTGGACTAGACTAACATTTTCACCCTATGGGCTTGACTGATATGTACCACTATGGGGGTCGAAATAAATTTTCATGATGATCCTGAAAGGAAACTTTTTCGACATTTAAACTCTTATTCTTTTCTTGAGTCTCATACATTTGACGATTCTGAGTTGTTTTGAAGTGGAAGTGTATATTAACTTGCTTTCTTCAACAAGCTTGAAGGCAAAAAGTATTTTTTGCAAATTGTTTTGACATTTTCAATATGTTTCAGCCAGAATTTGATGTCGACCAATAAGAGAAATTTGTAGATCGTTGTCTGATCTATCCAATAACGATGGAGATGAGATCTCACGTGCCGATCGATGAATTTCCAATGACTTTCTGATAGCTTTCTAGTGAATCTTCGTTGCTGACGGTGAACCTTGGCTATTAATAGAGTGGGACTTCCTCCTTCCTTCACTCTCTTGTGGCTTTGTATCTCCTATCGATTTTGCTAAATTTTCAAAGTTTTCTTTTTCTTCTTTGTCCTAACAATTTTCTCTATTATTCTCCTAAAAAAGCTTTCGTTTTTCTTTTTTATGACCAAGAAACTCATCTTTTTCTCTAAAATATTTTCTTCTTTAGCATCATTGTAGGTGTCCATCAAATAATCTCAAAACTCTTTAGCTAGCCTTTTAATATCCATTATAGGACCAAGTTTTTCTATATATAGAATCTATAATAGAAAATCCTAAATACCTATTCAAAAAGACTAGTGTTATTCTATCTTTCTTCTGATTGTGCTCAAGAATTTCCTTTTGTTCTTGTGTTAATGTTGCTTTATCTGTTGGTGCTACAAAACCTTGATTTACAATCTCCCACATGCCTCTATACTCAAACTCGACTTGCATTTGGGTTCTCCAATACTCAGAGTTACTTGTTCCCATCAAAACTGGGAAGTTCTTGATCCATCTTGAATTAACTGCTTTCCTTTGTCTTACTGGCACCTTGAACTCTACCTTATTGGCAACTTAACTTTGACAACCTAGCTTTCACAGGTCCTCGTTGAACCTTTGTGCCTGCTTCTCTCATTAGTCTTCCTTTGATCTTTATGTCTGGCTTTGATAGAGCATTCCTTCCCTAGCTCTACCAAACTTGCTCTAATAAGTCTTCCTTGGAGCTTACTACCTATCTTCAAAATAGCTTTAATGGCTCCTCCTAGATTCTTCCAACCTAGCTATGAGATTGCTTCTCCCAAAACCTTCCAATCTAGCTGTGATACCACTTTGTTGGAATTTAGCTTATTCAGATATCACTTTGTTATAGAACAATTACTTAACCAAAACAAACTCGAGCAAAACATAAGAATACAATAAAAAGATATTGACTCTTGAAATCTACTCAGCTCTTTATTACTTCTTATTTTTTCTTAATAAAATTGACAAATTACAAAGACTTATATAGTAGACTCAATCCTAATCCCACTCAAACCATAAATAATAATATTTCTAAAACAAACCAAATACTTAATCCTAATCCAAAAATATCTAGGAATATTAATTCTTCCTCTTACCATGACTTCTAATTAATTAGAAATAATACAATTTAATCTTAGTTTAACTTGGACTTTAAATTCTAAATAAATTCTTAAGTTTTGTTTAAAATTCCAACAAGATAAAAGCTTGTTGAGTAACCGATGGTATTTGTTAACACTGCAGATGTTTGATGTCAAGTAACTTCCTTAAGAGTTATTTATTCTTACAAATTTTGTAGGCCACAATTATAATGTATCATAAAGTTAAAAAGATTAAGCGAAACTCAAAATGTATAGTTACCTTTCGGAATTGTGGTATTGGCGGATGGAATACTAGGAGAGAATACCGATAACCCTCGGATCGAAGCCTTGTAGAATTTGTTCGTCTCATATCTAAAATTACAGCTTGGGCTAATAACTCTTCCCCCAGGGCTTGTATCACAACAATTCTGCATATGATTAGTAGCATAAATGAGGCAATCATTGCATTCAGTAACATTTCATTCAGAAGTACACTGCACAAGGGCATGTATCGTTACAATATCTGAAAATGCTTCTTCTCCGGTTGCATACTTGTTAGCAGAATCGCTAGCTGCAGCCTTGATTATTAGCTTGTCCAACAGGCTCTTCCGTGTCTAATTGAACTCTTCCACATTTTCTGTGATGTCACTTGTTGCGTACATATAAAAGTAATTAAGGTGCATTTTCCATTGGGTGAATCGTGTTACAGCCAGCATAACGAAGGTGCATTTTCCTTTGGGTGAATCGTGTTACAGCCAGCATAACGAAACATACAATTGTTGAATCCTCTATCCTCATATCCTCCAATCGCCATGCCATAGTTGGGACAGGATGTCAGGTTCTGCTTTGATACATTTGTGCAGTCAGCACAAGTGTCCAGCTCCATATCCGGTCAACAAAGCGCACTTGCATAAACTTTTTCAGGATCTTCCCTGTAAGAGGAATTGTAAAATCCATAATTTATGCTGGCAACATTGGTAGGGAAATTTAGCAGGTGGTTCAGGTTTGCCTTCTAATTACCATAAGTAGTGTACTTAGCATTCTTGACGTAGCAGCCATGGTACTGCAGCTCGAGCTTGGCAATGATGACAGTAAAATAATGTATGAAAAAGAGAGAAATAAGGAAAGGCAGTCTGGAGGAAACCGTTTGTTAAATATATGACCACCAGGAGTTTCAGAAATTAATATATATGTTGAACGCAGAGGAGTTTGATTTTTGATTTATGGTAATGTGTCGATTTTATATATATATATATATTCTTTTAAAAGAGTGGGTTGAACAAGGGTTTTGCCTCCTTGTGAAGCGTCTCTCAGATATCAATTAATAAAAAACACGATATGGCGAAGGAATCGAAGTGGAATCTAGACTTTTCGGACAAAATATTGTAAAATGTCATGATTCATCAAGATATTTGCAACAGGGATGGAAATAACCCCCTGCCAACTGCGATAAGGATACCCATAAATAGAACACCGTCATCTCCCCAAACATTGAAAAAAAAAAAAAAATCTAAAGAAGTCATTCCTTGACCTTGTTGAAGACTAAAAGAAGTCAATTGGCAGTGAGAACACGAAAAACAATAATTTTGTTTGTTTCTCAAGAAAAGTATTCTTTGAAAAAATGGGAAACAGGTAATTAGATACAAAATGCTAAACATGAATAAATAAAAGATGAAAACTCATGCGGTAGTTTTCTTACCTTGAATTAAGACAGTTCACAATGATCCCAGAAATCGCATGTCTCTTATGATATATAGTTTTAAATAAGTGTCAATTAAATGTGATCCCTGAAATACTACAATATATTGATATACAAAAGAAGATTAAGTAACATAAAAAAATATAGGATTCAATGCTTTTTTGGTCAATTAAATGTCACATATTTGGTTTTTATCCGGAGGTTTTTAACGAAATTTTACCCGTATTTGCAAGAATATAGTGCTAGGGCAGGGGTGAAGCTGGTGTTTGACATCCGAGTGCGCTCCGGGTGGCGTACTTACCCTCCCCGTCCTACTGGATAAGGATATTATGCATTTTAAAAATTAAAAAATATATATAATTATATATATATATAATATTATAATAATATACTAAACTAAAATTCCTAAATCGCTAGCCTACCCAAATTGAATCTACTCTCACCTCTCTCTCCCAACTCCACCGCCTCATCTCACCGCACACATCACTGCAACTACCTCCAAGTTCGGACGAATCATCTCTCCAGTCACTGCCTTGTTTCTTGCTTACGCCCTTTCTCGTCAAAAATTAGCTTTGGTGGGTGGTGGCTCAACTCTGGTTCAACCATTCAGGTACTACTCTTTGCTTCAGATGGCTTTTCACTATCACCAAGCCTCATTTACTTGTTCTTGATCTTGGTTTTATGGGTTTTATTTATTTAAATTTCACATGGTTTTTACTATTTTTAAATAATAATATGAATAATGCTTTGGCTTCTCAATTTTGTATTTTGTTTTTTTTTTTGTGATGATTAAGCATGTGGGTTGGGTTCAGTTTGGTTTTTGTTGTTGAATGGTGCCAATTTGAGCTTTTCTTTTTCTTTTTATTTATTTTGTTTCTGATTATTTGGAAATTGGAATCTGAATTCGGACCTGATTTATGCAAACCGTAGTTCACTGACTTGATAATTAATTTCTTTATTTCTTCTTTTCAATTCTTTATTTCTATGCCTAACGGCCAGCATCAAAACTATTGATTTGATTTCACCATGCATTATTCAAGCAATAACATAATAAAGAAATTGGAATGTTGACTTGATTTCACTATGCATGTGGGTTTCAATTGCAATTTAATTGTCTCTAGTTATATGTTATGACGCATGGAAGTAAAGTTTTTAGTAATACTATAATTGCTATTATTATCTCATTTGCCTGTAACAAAGAAATAAAACCATATTAGAGTTAGACAAAATGATAGTTTATAATTAATTTGATAGTCATGATTGGATCATCACTGAGGTGGAGGAAACATGAAAATTGGTTTGAGATTAAAACAAGATTTAACAGAATAAAATTGGTAAGTCTGCTTCCAAATTTTCCAACAAATTAACCCATATGCTTAATTAGGCTACAAATTAACAAACAATTTGTTGCATTTGGAGAACTAATAAAACTATCTCTAAATAAGATTTAACAATTAATCTCTTTGTAAGGGCATCAGATGCCATGCATGGAATCTTTATGAGCAGGCTATTAATATATATATTCATCTAATTCCCAAATAGGAAGCAAAACTTTGTATCTCATTTGACAACTTTATGCTTAACAAAAATTATTTATTTTATTTATTATCGTTTATCAATGCTGCAAAATCTGATTCGAAGCAAGTTAACCCTGAGCAGTTACAATCCACTGGCATCTCCTCTGCTACCTCTTCAGGTTGGCTTCTGTTAATTTTTGGATTATTATTATTGTTATTGTTATGCTTTAATGTATTGCAATGATTGATTGCTATTTGAAAAATCTGTTAATTTCTTTTTGCCTATTTTATTCTATTGTTTGGTAAAATCAAGGATTGCAACAATCTGGTTAACAATCAAGGATCCTATTTTATTCTATTCTAACACTCTGGTTTTTTCTTGGAATTTATGAACAATAACATGTTTTTAACTCCCTCCATTTTCTCTATGTTGTTGTGGCTATTTCATGACCATTTGCATTGGTTTTTCTCTTAGTAAACTTAGTTCAATTTCTTTTTTCGAATATGTAGATGATAGTTTAATGCATGTTTTTGTTTGTTTCTTTGTCCGAATCATTATTCCTACTTAAAATCATTATTTTCTAGAGTTTAGAACAAAGATTTTTATCTCTTTGATTACTATATCTGCTATTTTTCTTTTTCTTTTATTACTAGGAACTACTTTTTTTTTTAAAAAAAAAAAAATTATGCTAAGATAAGTAAGCCAAATTTATATGTAATAGTAGTTGTTATAATTAGTTTTACCATAACCAAGTGTCTTTTTACTTAAGACTTATTTCGTTATTTGAAAACAATTTAAATCAAATGTTTGTTGATTATCTTACATTTTGTAATTTATTCACTTGTTTATTTTATAGGATTAAAATGTCTTCTTCACAACATTTCCCACTTGATTCAATCGATGCTCCAATTTATGGTAGTGAGAAGCAACATGAGTCAAAAAATGAGTTTGATACTGAACTTGGTACTAAGAATGAATTGGAATTGGCCACTAATAAATGAAAGAGGGGTCTAAGAAAACCTCCACAATCACATAAACCAAGACAATCATCTTGGGTTTGGGAGCATTTAAAAAAGGAGACTGTTAATGACAAAGTCAAGGCTGTGTGCAACTGTTATAATAAAAAGTTGGATGGACATTGTAAGGATGGAACTTCTCATTAAAGACAACACTATGAGAGTTGTTCTCAATGAGCACAATCAACACTTAGGCAAACAATTTTGAAAGCTAAGAAGAAAGAAGATAGGGATATTGAACTACAGAAATTTATTCCCGATCGCTTTGATAAGAGCATTGCTAGGGAGAAGATTGCAAAAATGGTAGTTATGCATGAGCTGCCACTTTCATTTGTAGAATATGAAGCATTTTGGGATTTTGTGGATTATGTGCAACCGTTGGTGGGCTCAATGAGTGGGAATACCTTGAAAAAGGAAATTTTAAGTTGTATGAGGTTGAGAAAAGTAAGACAGAAGTGGCTTTAGAGCATTGCAATAGTAGCGTTGCAGTTACAATAGATATGTGGACTTCTAGTAACCAAAAAAGGGGTTAGCAATTACAAAGCCAAATTTCTGGGTAATATTACATTTTGACAGTGTTTTCATTTGTTTGCTTTTATTTCCATATTATGATTGTGTTTTAATTTTTTTTTCTTAATTTTTTGTTAATTGTCTAGGTTTCTATATGTGCCAAGTCCACATGGTTCTAATGTTCTTTGCTTAGCATTGATAAAATGCTTGATGGATGGGAATGTGGATCGTATATTATCCACTGTCACTAGTGATAACTGCTCAACAAATGATGCTATGATCAGAATATTGATTTCAAGATTGAATTAGGATTCATTGATATTGAAAAGGGAATTCATATGGGATGTTGTGCATACATCTTGAACATTATTGTGAAGGGTGGAATGGAAGTGGTTGGCGGTGGCATTGAAAAAATTGGGAAAGTGTGATTTATTGGACTAGAACTCCTAAAAGGATAGAAAGATTTGAGGAGGCAGCAAGACAAATGAGAATTCCATGTAGTGAGAAATTTGTGCTTGATTGTAAAACTAGGTGGAACTCCACTTGCTTAATGTTGACAACTGCATTGAAGTATAAAGAAGTTTTTTCTCGCATGAAACAACGTGAGCTTCATTATACTTGTTTGCCTAATGAATCACAATGGGCATTGGCTGTGGCTTTATGTAACCATTTGAGCGTCTTCTACAACTTGACAGAGATCTTCTTAGGTACTAATTACCCTATTGCTGATACTTTCTTCCCCTTGATTTGTAATATAAGAGTGTCAACGGATGAATGGCTTGAGTCACCAAATGAGAAGGTAAGGGAAACGGTAAGTAAGATGTTGGAGAAGTCTAAAAAATATTGAGATGTTATTTATAGGGTCTTGGCTGTGGCACTTGTGTTAGATCCTAGATACAAAAAACTATATCTTAACTTTTCATTGCATAGGATCTATGAAGATGAGGCCAATATCCATATGGAGAAGATTTTAGCTCTTCGTGAAAATTTGGTGGTAGAATACAAATCAAAAGTCAAATTAATACCAACACGGGCAAGTGTAGCTTTAGAAAAATAAGGTGAGTCTTCTATTGACCCTCCATTACCTTCGAGAAGATTGGCTAAGCATACTAAGTTAGATTCAGATTTGAAATCATTTAAAGATGTTGAAAAAGAAGAAGTTGAGGAGGTGTCAGAGTTAGAAGCTTACTTTAAGGGAAAAACTATGGAGGACTCTTGGAGATTTTGATATTTTGAATTGGTGGAAGACAAATAGGGGAACATATCCTATATTATTGGAGATAGTTAAAGATGTCATGGCTATCCTAGTATCTACAGTTGCTTCAAAATCTGCATTTAGTACTAGTGGTAGACATCTAAGTCCACATCGTAGTTGACTTCATCCTAAAACATTTGAGGCTTTGATGTGTATCTAGAATTGGTTGTGGTCAGCATTGAATCACTAATAACTTGGTTTAATTTTAGTTTCCATCATTCCCAAAGATAAGATGTTTACTGCAGGAGAGATCGATAAAGATGATCATGGAGATGAAATTTTCACGTCATTAATTGAAGATGATTTTGACAATGAGGACTCAATGTCTCCTTTTGATTAAAATTTCATTATGGATGTCACTTTTTTACTTTGGTTTGGAACTTTAATGTTGTAATTGATTGTTGTATTAGTACTTTAGTAATGTTTTAATGGGACTTTTGATTTGTATGGACCTTTTATTTGTATGGCACTTTTGATTTTTGTGGACTTTTGATTAACTGTGACTTTTGATATTGTAATGGACTCTTGATTTACATATTTGTATTAGAAATTTGTATTACACTTCTAGGAGACTAGGACTTTCATTAGATTATTATATGATTTTGTGACTTTGTAATGGGTACTTGGATTTTGGAATTTGGATATTTGTATGTATATTAATATTTGTATTGCATTGTAGAAATGGGCTTTTGATTTGAGTATTTGTAATGGACTTGTAATTTGTATATTTGTATTGTAATAGGCCTAAATTTGTATAATTGTATTGTAATCGGCCTAAAGGCTCGGCAGCAAGCAATTTTTTATGGCAAGCTTGGCAGCAAGCAAAATTTTCCTTTAATAAGAACTGAATTGGAGTAAAGTTACACATTTAATCATGTTGAATTACAAAATTGGGGAATTTCTAAGGAATTGCAGGGATTAAATCAGGGCAAAATGTAGGGGCAGGGATGGAATGTATAAATGTGATACACCTGTATCGTACTGCCAGTCTGCACCAAAAAAATTAAGGAAGATCTGGTAACCAGGACAGCATCAAATCATCTGGTCCGAGCATGGAAATACTAAACTTGCATTTACACCTAGATTTTGCCGTCCCTATTTGCAAGAAAAGAATTGCAGTCCATCCCCTAAAGCACTAGTTTAAGATGAGCCGGTTCTAACTTTTAGTTGGGCTTGATTAAAAGCACTCTTCCTAGATTTTTTTTCTCTATTTTTTCCTTAATTAAAAATGATCCAATTATGTTTAGTAGAAAGAAATTATTAACTAAAATTGAAAATTTTCTACATTTTTCAGCTCATTGACGTGGATAGGATGCTATCTTATAGATTTTTTCTTTCTTCCATCGGGATATAAATGTGTTTTTCTCTTGGACGTGCAAAGGAGAACACACGAAACTCTCGCAAGCCGCAACCTTTTTCGTGGAGTGTAATTATATTATATAGTGCGGGTTGAATTACTTCAATTAGTTTCTAACCATAACCCACGTCTAGTGAAACACTCACCTCACTCTGTTAAATCTCTCTCTCTCTCTCTCTCTCATGTGGGTTTGGTAAAACTTAATAATGAGTGGAGATATTTCAAGATTTAATCATTACTATGACAGTTTTTTTTTTTAACATAAATAATGAACACAATTGCTGACTACATGGTCCATACTGTTACAGATGTCATAATGAATCATACACAGAGTCGTATACCAAACATGGTTCTTGTTCTGAATATATAATTGTTATGTTGACATTTTCTTAGCCACCTATTTAAATTATTTTCTTACGGGTAAATACAATGTCAAATATTGAATAAGGCATACAATGGTTACTGCCTTGACAACGATATTATAAGGTGTATGGTTAATTAACAAGGAAATTAACAAGCCGCGAGGCTGCAATCTGTAAGATGATTTCCACTCGGACCGCGTGATTTGACTCAATTCCTTTGCGCGCCAAACGTAATCATTTGAACTTTACAGTTGACAATGCATTTAGATTTCTGTTGCAGCATTACGAGACATACACTATTAAGCAATTATTTAATCCAAAAATTTAAAACAACCCAAAAGCTTCTGTCCTCTCACTAAAAAAAAAAAAAAAAGTCTTATATAAGTCACTCATTCGCGGCAGCATTAATAGCCGACATAAATGAGTTGGTGCTAACGACACTTGCACCCCTAAATAAGGCAACATTAGCTCCATGTAAACCCTAACTAGAAATCAAACTCTCTCTCGCTTTCGGCTTTTGTCGATTTCCTCAAATCAACTCTTACTAATTCAAGTTTCACATTTCCTCAAGTCACTTTCTCATTTTGGTAATTTGTCTTTCTTGATCAATTTTTCTCGCATTTCGATAATTTTGTTTAAGGCATTTGTGTTTGTTGCATTTTGATTCAACTATTTGCAGATGACACAATCAGCTCTACTCTCTCTCTGATCTGCTCTCTCGCTTGCTGCTTTCTCTTATTTCCTCAAATCAATTTTCGCATTCCGCATCTCTTCTTTTGCTTTCGGTAATTTTTTTGAACAAATTTGAATTTGTTGCATTTTGTTCATTCAGTATCATCGCCATGGATGTATCTTTTATCTTCTTTATATTTTGATTTGAATCTTGATTCACACCTTAGATTTATACATTCTTGCTTCTTGCTTAAAATTCTTGTTTGCATGTTGAAAAATTGTTGCTTATTTGTGACTGTTAATTATATGCATGATTAGTATTTGAATCCTTGTAACGTTTAAAATCAAGCTTATTTGTGATTGTTAGAAGTTGAAGCAAACAATAGTATGCATGATTAGTTCTTTGCTCTCCTCTGTTTTGATTAGTCAAGAAGCAAAAAATAGTATACATTAATTTAGCAATTTCTTTGCTTCTAATTGTAGTGTCGATCGTGTGGCTACTGGGACTTTCTTTTACCAGTGTGTGTATTTGCTGATTCATCCGATGGCTGAGGTGAATTTTGATTCTATCTATTTGTTGTTTGTGGGTCCTATTAGCGACATAGCTGAGTAAATGTATCATTTTCTGAGTTTCAGGTAGTGGAAGCAAGTGCACACTGCAGTGGCCATTTTGGTTACAAGCCTAACACTCGTAAGTTCTCTGAATTTTATTAATGATAACAAAATCATAAAGGTAATAAGTGCCTCTTGTCTCAAGATTGTTATGACATACAATTATATTAGAAGAAACGTTAGTTTTGAGGAATGAAGCTTAAATTATTTACTGAATGTCATGGTTAAAGCAGTTGCAAGCAAAACAATGTTATACAAAAAGGTCCACTTGGTACCTACAACTAAATATGACATAAAAGTAATACCTGGAATATCGGTTTCTTCCCATGTTTGGCATTCTTAACAGGGCTGGACTATTAATCTGGTCTCGTAAAACGATCCTGCAACCATGGTTTAGCGATGGCCACTCATGGGTTTGGTTCGTCCTGTCACTTGACAAAAAGTAATGCCAGGACAAAAAGGAAGAAAAAGTGTTGGATTTAAATTAATTTTAACCAAATAATTAGTTGCCTTTATATTACAATAAAACATCAATGAAGGTTAGAGCTACTTTTGTTCATAGATAAACATGAGGCTAAGTTATTGTATACAAAATTGAACTGCACAGGATAGTATCATTTATAGCCCAGTACGATGGTGCATCAAAGATCAAACAGAAGACAATATCATCCGCAATCTAATCGAATCCAATTCTGTTCTAGTCTGGTTGTCTGTTAAATTAGCAATCTAAACCTTTCAAGTACACCAACTGCACTCCAAAACTATAAACCAAATACAGTTCAAGATAGGATGAGTTTCATGTCAAACTGAAATTTCAAAAGCACCCCATATTTGCATGACAAATAGGGAGGCACTATTGACAATCCCCACCATAACTCTTTTTCTTTTGGTTTCTCTCTCTCTTCAGTGTTGAGGCTAACACGAGTTCATTCTATTATATTTAACTGTACTGTTAAAACTGATTGCTTTATCTATCATTTGATGAAGAAAACAAATAAAAACGAAAAACATTTTGAATATGATTAGACTTACCTCTTGCCTTGAGCAATCTTAACAAATGAGACAAATCTCATTTGAAAGACAAGGAATTGCTTGCCGCATAAAATGCACAAGAGCTAAATGCCATTAGTGATCCTCTTTTCAGCTTATCAGCCTACTAATTTGCAGGCTTTACAATATCTGTACATATTTTACAAGTTAAAATCATTCATTTTGTACAGGCTTTTATTGTAGGTCTCTCGCACACTTTAGGGATTATATAGGTTTTTATTTTTATTTTTGGATGTTATTTTGTTCCCACTTGATTTTGTACGTAAGTAGATATTATATAACTCTTTGTTGAAAAATTTTCATTTTTTTTTTTTGGTTGCCTTAAGTAGGTAGCACTTAGATATTTGGTTTGCTTACTTAGAAATTAATGAATTTTGAGTATAACAGCTAGATATTCTTAATCAATATCTGAATTTTGCTTATTAATATCTTTTTACAGTGCTTTTATGATTGAGGGTTGTAAATGACGCTTAAAGCTTTTAACTAACAGCTTTACAATCAGATTCAAGAATTTATTACTGCTTATGAGGTAATTATTGTTCTAATATTTTGAAGTGGTTCAGTCCAAAAGTGAGAGAAATTGTGGCAATGGAGTTAAGTAACCATTTAACCCAAAATCTTAAGTTATTAAGTAAAGGTTTAAATATCAAAACTTAATTCTAGCATTATACAGTCATTGATTCTTTGTAATTATCATATATGACTTACAACTACAGTCTTGCCTTATACTTTTAGATCTCTTTTCTTGCAAATAAAATTCGATTCAAATTCAATTCCAGGATATCTATTAGTTACAATGCTAATATCCAAGATTTGTATCTTAGGCTGCTGAGTTCTTTGATTCTGATTGCACAAGAGGTACTGCAATCTGTTTGGAAGGCTTTTTTTAGAAGGCTGGCTTTATCCGCAATTTGTTTCAGAATTTGTCATATTAGAATTCTTTCCTCTCTCAGGTTCGTACTTTAGTGCTTAAACCCATCTTTCATTCTATTATTTCACATGTTTCATGCGCTAACTTATCTTGTAAATTGTAAATTATATATTAATAAGATGTGAATGTATGAATATTAAATTGTATGCATTTTTGATTGTTTCATGTAAATTGTATGTTAATAAGATGTTAAAAACTAAATGACTTGTTTTCTTGTATACTTAGATTAACATTATGTGAATACATATATTTATCCAAATTTTTAAAACAGAAGTACTTAAAGAACAATACTTTTGTTTTAACAATTTCATTCACTTAAATAAAACTAAAGAGAGGATCAAATTATGAAAATCAAGCCAAACATAAATTGCTATATATATACAGAGAAAGGACTCTTGTGCATTGGATTGCTCAAGATGATCACCAAAGTAATTGTTTGCCCCTGGAATGTGGGTCAGGATTGGATCATGTGAAGCATTATGCTATGGCTGTACCTACCATTGATCACTTCTATTTGCATGTTTTGCTCATACACTTCGTCTAGTTGTAAAACCTGCAGTTGTTGCTCTTCCTCACCACCAAAATCAAGCTTCATTCCCATTGAATTGCTGAGTTCAGAATAAGATTTACACACATTGTTGTCTAGCATTAAAGATTGACCAAAATCAGTTCACCTTAAACACCCCATAACCAAAATCACTACATCTAAACAGCCCATTATCTAAATTAATTGTCTTAAACACCCATATCCCAAATCAATTCCGTTAGACACCCTATAACCCAAATCAATTCACCCAAACACCCTATAACCCAAATCAATCTCATAAATAGCCATAACCCAAATCAATTCACATTAACACCCATAGCCCAAATCAATTCATCTAAACACCCCATAATCTAAATTAGTTGCCTTAAACACCCATAACCCATATCAATTCCCCTAAACACCCTATATCCCAAATCAATTCCCTTAAACACCCTATAACCCAAATCAATTCACATAAACGCCTATAACCTAAATCAATTCACCTAAACACCTCATAACCTAAATCAATAAATCAATTCACCCTATAAACCTTTTGATGTAGCATGGCTTATTTTAGTATTAGGGTTAATATAGTATTTTAGTATTTATTTAATTAGGGTTTTATTTAAATTGGGAAATTATCAGTTTAGGGATTTTGACTCAAATTAGGGACCTTGACTTTTCCTAATTTGATTCAAACCTAAATTGTTAGTTTAGGGATTTTGACTCAAATAGGATTTTGACTTTCCTAATTTGACTCAAATTCCAATATGTTTTGATTAGTATAAATATAGGGTTTCATTATGTTGTTAGACATTATTATTCAGACATTATTATTTGAAATATCAAAGAAGTATTCAGATTGATTGTGTGTGAGTGTTGGTTGATTGTGTGTGGGTGTGAGTTATCGTTGAGTGTTTTTTAGTTTAATTTGTTCTTGTACAGGTTCCCCGTCACCTTTCTTATACTTTCTTCTCTTGTTTAGATTAAGGCCTCGTTAAGTAATGAGTTTTAGGATAATATAGGTTTTAAATCTTACATACCAAGTACTATTGTATCTAAGATTTAATTAGATATGTTAATCATTATATTAATTCATGCATTTAACCTTAGACCCATTCAAGAATTATTAATAGAAATATGTTTTTTCATTCTCTTCATAATCATAGGATGATAATGAAGATCATAATGTCTAATAATAATGCTTGAATTGTCCGGTTGGACAGTTTAAGAATGTATAAGTTTGTATGGTAATTAGTAGAGTACCTCAGGTTTTGTTTCACTTGATAGATTTTTAGTGGCACTCCTTTTGTTCTCTGGGTACATATTAGATGAATCTGGTGTTTTATAACATCCATAAATCTATTCGTGTACAGTACTTAGAGAATTAAAGGGAGATGTTGCCGAAATTTTCATTGAGATCGAGCAAAACTTGAGTACTAATTACCATACAAACTTATGCATTCTTAAATGAGATAGGACCACCTACCTTTTAGAGCATGGTGGAGGAGATAGGCTTCATATTACATATATCTATATAATCATTTGTTATATTAAGTTATTGAGTTACATTTATCTTTTTGTAGTGAATTTTCAAAGGCATACATGGACAAGAGTTGGATTAATATGCCAAATAGGCTAACCAAGCTGTACATTGATGGGGTTGATAGATTATTGGATTTTGCATTTGCGAATGTAGTTGGTGATAAAAGAATATATTGTCCATGCAAAGGATGCAAAAATAGGTTTTTTGATGAGAGGGATATGGTAAGAAAACATATCATAGTGAATGGCTTCTTGCCAAATTATAAAAAATGGATAAAGGATGGGGAGCCTTACACATCTTACCACACAAATCAAGAAGCCGAAGCTAGTGATGATTCAATTGACAATGATGATATGGTTGGGATGGTGCATGATGTACTTGCGTCTTTTTAGGGAGAATGAAGAAAAAGGAGATCACAAGTAAGCATGAGATTGAAGGTTAGTCATTTACGAATTATTAATATTGTTACTATTTTTTGTTTATATATAGAAATAATATAGTTATTAAAGGGTTAAATTTCGAATAAGAACATTATTTAGTTTTATGGATGCTTAATTCTATTGATTATGTTATAGCTGCAAGTAACAGTAAGGACTTTCTCACTTGCATCAAAATAGGGAAACAAAGTCCCTTTGTAGCTGCCCTTTTAATTGCATTTTTTGTTTGATGAAAGACCAATTATTTTTACTTCCATTGTTAGTTACTGGTGTATGAAAATTCTACCTTTTTCCTATTTTCAAGGTGCTGATGATGAAATTGAGACTGGAATCATTGCAATTCAACTTCAGCACTGTCAGAGTTGCAAAAAATGACTTTTCAAGCAAGTTAAGACAAGGTGGAGTGCTGTTTACAAGGTAATAAAAAGTGCAAAAGAACCTTAAAAGAGTGATCTAAATGCTTTAACTTGTAAATTTTGAATTCCTTGAATGTAGTACAATCGTTTTCTATTTACTCTTTCTCTTAAATGATTGCAAGGCAAGCTTCTTGATCGGCAGGATATAACTGTATAGAGGCTATCAAGAGATTTTGGACAAGGAGCGCTAGAATTTAGGAATGAGGTCCTTTTAGTGGCCAAACTTCAACACCGGAATCTGGTTAGGCATCGAGGTGTTTCTGCTTTGGAGGAACAAAGAGGCTTCTCATATATGAATTTGTGCCTAATTCAAGCCTAGATAACTTCATATTTGGCACTGCCTTCACTGCTTTTTAGCTTCTTCTCATTAAGTTTGTATTACTTCTACTGTCACACACTTATACTGTAATGCATGTTCTTGTGAATTTGTAGATCCAATTGGATTGGAAAAAGCGATACAAAATCATTGGGGGTATAGTTCGAGGAATACTTTATCTTCATGACGGTTCTAGATTCCAGATTATTCATCATGACCTCAAAGTTAGCAACATTCTTTCAAATAAAGACATAAATCCAAAAATATCATATTTTGGAATGGCAAGATTGTTTGAAATGGATGAAACTCAAGGCAATACAAATAGAATTGTAGGGACCTTGTAAGTATACATAAGAATCAACTTAGATCTTAATAAAATCCGTTTGTGGATTTATATCACCAAAATAGATAAGGAATCCTGGAGTATACCACTTATTATATGTGGCAAAACTATAAAGTGTTTGCACGATCATGGATACTTTTTTTTTTTTTTTTTGGTATAACTAACTCCAACAATTGATCAATTTTAGTGGATATATGGCTGCAGAGTATGTAATGCACGGACACTTCTCGGTCAAGTCTGATGTTTACAGCTTTGGCATAAGGGTCTTAGAAATTATTACTGGTCAAAAGAACAGTAGTTTTTGTGATGGAAAGGAGGCAGAGGACCTGCTAACTTATGTAAGGTAAATTCTTTATTAGCTACTTGTTCATTTATTCCCCTTGTCTACTAGACTAGCAATGATTATTAAATTCTAGAGTTTAGATGAAAAATCCTAACATAATATCAGTAAATTGTTAATTTTTGTAGGGGTGGAGAAATTGGAAAGAAGGGACATCTTTAAATCTGATAGATCCCGTTTTAAGGGTTAATTCTAGTATTGAAATGATAAGAAATATAAATATTGATTGTTAAGACTATGGATCACACAAAACTCCACATTGGTATGATATTGTCCAGTTTGGGTCTAAACCCTCACGGATTTGCTTTTGGATTCTACAAAAAAAAAGTCCCATACGAATAGAGATTTTGTCAATACTTATATGCTTATGATCCTTTCAATGTCTAGCTAGCCAATGTGAGACTTTGGTCGCACTCCCACCAATCCTCTAATTGTGATATTTTTTTCTGGCCTCTCCTCAAATGACCATTCATCTGTCTGCTCCATCGAGTTTTGTTACCTCGAGAGTTACTCTATCCAGGTCAACTTCTCTTCATCGTGTTGGGGTCAAGACACGTCCATAAAGCATTTGGAGCACACCGCCTGGTCCAATAGAGCCTAACCACGGACCACAAAGGCTTTTGGTAGTCTTATTGGCGTATACCACGGTGGGGTCTTCGACTAGGGTGAAGTTGTAACATGTATCCGTAAGGGAACCTGTGGCTAGATTGAATCCTTCGTAATGGAAAAGCCCTCTTCCCCCAACCAACTAAGGGCGCCAACTTGCTTCCCACTGGCAGCAGGCGGTTGAAGGGTCATCGTAGGTGAGGTAGTTGGGGGCAAGTCAAAAAATTCAATAGTTCCATTTTCCTTTTTGTTCATCAAATGGAATTCAAGACAAACCAGGCACTGTGGTGAGACGTGAATCCGGAGCACATCGCCTGATCCAATAGACCCTAACCACGGACCCGATCGTGAGCTTTAACTGAGGCCCAGGATCCATCACCTTAGTTTGACATAACATTAGTGAGTTTTAACTGAGGCCCAGGGTCCACCACCTTAATTTGGTATAACCAAGGCCCACCAACCTTTGTTCGGCACTTCGAGAATTTTTTTCACGTATTCTCCTAGCTAAGTCTGGGCCTGGACTCTGATACTACTTGTTAAGACCATGGATCTCCTAAAACTCCATATTAATATGATATTGTCCACTTTATACCTAATCCTTCATAGATTTACTTTTGAATTCTACGCAAAAGGCCTTATACCAATAGAGATTTTATCCATACTTATATGTCCATGATCCTCCCCATGTCCAGCTAATGTAGACTTTGGTCGCACTCCCAACAAAATTATTATGTGTCCAACAAAATGAAGCTGATAGACCAACAATGGCTTCAGTTATTCTCGTGTTTACTAGCAACTCTATCTCTCTCCCAGCTCCTTCAAAACCTGCATTTTTTTTTTTCGCACAGAACCATGCAACATAATAGTTCAAAAGCCAGTAGTTCTGTTAAATTTTCTGCAAATGAAGTTTCAATTACTGAGCTACATCCTCAATAACGTATAAGGAAGGAAGCTGCATATTTATGCATGTTTATGCTGTATTTTGTCTGGTTTGAGTTCTTGATTTTGTTAAAAGGCAACAGCTAGGCCTTAGCAAAAGGTTTTGTTGCAGTTCCTATGATTTTGAGGAATGGTATTGAAGTCGCCAACACGAGCAAAATTTTTCATGAATAAAATTGATAATTATCACAATCATGAGCATACTTTATCTAAGCTATCCAAAACTCATATACTTTTTTCGTAATAAAGTACTATTTAAGGGTAAATTTATACATGTCTATTCAATTTTCCTGCGTGCTTCTTCTTTGTCCATTAATGTACTTCTAAGTCGTCTCATTTTTCTTTCCCTTCCACTTTAGTCTACTCTTTCTCACTTTTCTTTAGACTGACTTCAACAGGATAAATTTGGAAATGCAACAGGATAAATTTGGTAGAGACATGTTTGCCAATATTTTGTCCTGTACTTTTTATTCTGTATCTCCTGACAAATCTAATAACCAAATTTTATTTTTGATGAATTTCATTACAATTTGCTAGAATATACTTCAGTAATTGGTTCTTCATCCCCAGACAATGGTGTTGACTTGCTAGTAGAATAATAAGAAAATAGCTCCTTTCTTGGCATGCTGCCCCCAGTTCTACTACTAAGAAAAAATGCAGGTTGTTGAGGTACTGGAAAAGTAACAGAGCAGCTACTAAGCATGAGAACTACTGTCGCCATTCTAGGTCTCTCAGTTGGATCTTCCTGGACGCATAACAAGCCTATATGGATGCATCTAATGACTTCTTCTCTAGAGTAAGAACCTGTCAAAGTTGAATCCAACAGTTGCAAGGGAGTCCCATCCCTCCAATGTTTCCAGGCCTGCAATAATACATCAAGTCATAAAAAATTAGTCGCAATTTCAACTCTTCTTTCCTTGGTCTTTACATGTATACGACAATATGGCCTAAGAATTAGGAAAAGCAGAAACAATATATATATTTTTGCATACATAGCTTAAGAGATCTTCGGCACCATCGGTATGACTAAAATTGCTGTTCTTCTTTCCAGTAATAATCTCTAGAACTAGAACACCCAAACTATAAACATCGGATTTCACAGATAACTGTCCATGTAAAGCATATTCCGGAGGCATGTACCCACTGCAAATCAGAAATTTTGTTAGTTATTAAAGATAGTGAGCAACTAATTGAAAATAATCACAACTTTATCCACATTAATTATAGTCCGGTCTAACTTGTTATCATAATTGATGTACTGTATAGGGTGAATTTGCCAATTTGGAACACTAGTTGAAGTATGCATTAGTGATGCAAGAAAGATCAGGGACACATGGCAACCTTTTGTGTTGGTGAATTTCATGCACAAAAGTGTGTAAATAATCAAAATGGTAGCATTTTGTCCTTTTTCTCTTTCTCAATGATCAACAGCTAGGATGCAATAATTAATGATTCATCAATCCATATTATGCAAAACAAGGAGTAGGAGTCAAAATTTACTATGTCCCAACTACTCTGTTCGTGTTTGCTTGGGTTTGATCAACTCCAAATATCCTTGCCATGCCAAAATCTGAAATCTTTGGGTTCATATCCTCATCCAGCAACACATTGCTCGCTTTAAGATCACGATGTATTATTTTGAGTCTAGAATCCTCATGGAGATAAAGAATTCCTCGAGCTATACCTCTAATGATCTTGTAGCGTCTTGACCAATCCAATTGTCCTTGCTTCCTAGGATCTATGCAACATCAAAAATAAAATTTTCTAATTTAAGTTAAGGAATTGAATTGAGATTCATACTGAATAAACTGTCCATCCAGAAAGGATAAATTGAATTGAATAGGATAGCAAAATATAAATCCATCTATGTGTATCTTGAACAATTGAACTCATAGTAATTGAAATTCATGTAGGCATTACAGACCGTATAGAAAATAGTCAAGACTTTTGTTGGGCACAAATTCGTAGACAAGAATCTTTTCTTGTCCCTCCAAGCAAAACCCCAACAGCCTAACCAGATTTCTGTGTTGAAGCTTGGCTAACAATAACAACTCATTCTTAAATTCTTCTGCACCTTGCCTGGAGCTTCTCGATAGCCTTTTTACAGCTATTTCTTGCCCGTTAGGAAATATACCCTGCATATGTACATTAATCAACTGTTAGTTCATCTGTTCTGCAACCTGTTTCAATCCCTATACTGCTAACCTTTTTTAATCTTTACAATTTTTACAGTATGAGATGGCTGTGTCTAGATGAAGACAGCAGTATATGTTGTACCTTGTAAACTTCACCAAAACCACCTTCACCCAACTTGTTATCAGTTGAGAATTTGTTTGTGGCTATTTCAATTGTGACCAAATCAAACTGTAAGGACTCTTCAGTTGTAATGTCATTGCCAGCTGCACAGCCACACACAGTAGATTATTTTGCCTTTCAAAAGATCGCAGCACAAATATTGTATGGACACTGGGACATAAAATATTAATTGGATTGCAAGCTAAACATCTTTTTGAATTTTACCATTTTCTTCCACTATAGTTTTATACTTCTTTCTCCTTCTTAGGAATAAATAGCCAGCAATGAGAATTACTGCAGCGACAGCAATTGAAGCAACAATGGCAACAATTATAGAAGATGAAATTCGCCTTTTGCCTGCAAGATTTAAGTAAATTAATATGTTCCATTAGGTATCTAAAACTTCAGGATTACACAATTTGTAACAAGCAATATATTATATTTTTCAGTCAAAATACTCAGAACTAAAACGCAGTTGTAGACTGTAAAACAACTTGTTAAGTTTAAACACAGAAAGTTAAAAAATTCATTAATTATTAACCTCAGAACATACCTCAAAGATGACTGAATGTGATAAATGGTTAAAAACTTCAATTAGTTTAGAGTGAAATCATATGAGGCCAATATATTACTCAATAACACATGGCAAGATCTTCTAAGAAATTGCAGTCATCCCTCCTTTTGAGAAGCAATCAAATATTATATGGAAGTTTCCTTTCCCATTGATTGCTGTAGCTACTTATTAAAATGTTAATGGTTTAGAGATGTGGATTTATGCGAAGTACCGCCTAACTTCTTCAAAATTAATAAACCTGTATACATGTAGAGGCCGAACCATTGATACCCATTGGATGGGTTTTATTTAAATATTAACAAGCAAAAATTCAAAAGGACAGAAATTCCTATTTAGAATGATCAAGCTTTACATAAAATAAAATAAAAAATAAAAATTACATCCTACTTTACCTTCAGGCCCTGTTACAGAAACAGGAGGTGCAGCAGAGGGAAGCACGGGCGAAGCTGGAGGTGGGGGCACCGCAGTTAAGTCTTCGTTATAAAACGGGTATATTTCATATCGAATATTACAACTCGGAAACAACACTCTTCCTCCTTTCGTTCCATTACAACACTGGGGCAAAAATGTTATAGCATCTCGAATACATCTATTACAATCAAGATTTGATAGGTCCTGTGTACACTGTACAAGTCCATAAAGCGTTTCGAAGGCTGAAACATTTCTTTTGTTTGCGGCAAACTTTTTGGGATCATTCAGAGCCTGAGTTGCTGCTTCGTCCATCAAAGTCCCCACTTGTTGGTTAAACCGGTCTGGTTCTGTACTACGTTGACGATTCCAGAGGTAGATAACGAGGCCTCCTTCATCCATGTTAGAAACGAAAGACTCGTTTGAATAGCGTAAAAGGCACTTATCGTACCATATAACAGTTTCTTTTTCAACGGGGCAACGTTGAGTTACACCTGAAGTAGCAAAAGCGACACAGTTTTGGCAGTCACTGGGAGATAAATCGCCGCGGCAAAGAAAGAGGGCGTAGATTTTGTTGGGTCCTTGTCCGGCGGTGGCGTTGTAAAAACCGTTGGAGAATCCATTGGCGGGGGTTGCGTTGGAAGGAAGAGAAGAGAGGAGAAGATTGAGGTTGGATTGATAAGTGCTGTTTCTGGTGAATGTGGTTGTGTTTGAGCAAGTATGAGCAACATATTCTGGATCAGCTGCTCTTGTTAAACTGAAACTGCTAAGCAATCTTAGAAGCAGACAGAGAAACAGAGGAACAATATTTTCATTGTCGATCTCAGGAGTCACCTCTTGTCGCTTCATCAAGTGCCGATTTTTATTTATTATTATTATTTTTTTTATTTTGCGTTGCGTTCTTGATGATATTTATTTGTAAAAAAAAAAAAAATGCGGACATGAGATGACACGGTGTAGAAGGTGACTTAAAAGGCTCGCGTTAGCCGAGTCAATGCGCAAAACCATGCCGTACAAATACAATGGTGAAAAGACGGAAAGGTCTAAAGTCATTAAACCGCTAAGAGCCTCTGTTAATCGGAGAATTTCCATAGCAAATAATTTATTTACTTTAATGATCTCCCAGCTGCCGTTATCTCTTCTTTTAATATATATATATATATATATATATATATATATATATATATATAAAATTAATTTTTATATAATTTATTGATATAAACTTTAAGTTATTAATTTTATCTAATTAAATGTTCGATGACATTATTAAATATAATTTATTAATTTATATTTGTAATCATTAAATTATATAAAATTAGTTACAAAAAATTATTTTTAAATTTGTGTCAAAATTAAATTTTGTGTTGCTCCTTTCTAAATTTAGGTTTAGACTTTAAGACTCCTTACTGATTTTTTATTCATTCCAGGATTAGATAGTGAAAGAGACTTGACTTCTCCATCCCATTTATTTGAAGACTTTGATTTTTCTGCTTCTTAGAGTTGAAACGGTCAGGTTACGTATGTTAGTTGTATTGTTGAAAATTAAGGTTTGATGGAGACAGAAGCAGAAGATAGGCTATCGGTTAGTTTTTGTATACAATTATTATTTATATATGCCAAGATAGGTTGTCAAAAGAAGATCATCCCCTGCATTATAGTTAATTTTTTTTTTTTTATCTAAAAAACTGTTGCTTGTGATTTGCAGACCTAAAATATGTTATCCAGTCCGATTCGTTCCAACACCAGTATCTTTCCACTGCCATTTATTTATGGCCTATATGATCAGGAATAATATATGGGATCATGCTTCTTGACTTACATATTCAAGATATATGCACTATTGCATATGCTTCTCTTTCACTTTCAATTAAACTGAATCATTTAGAAAAATGCTTTTCCAGAAAGAGTTCTCTAAGAAGAATTAAATTCTAAGATTAAAATTACGTTGAACATACCCATTGCGAAGAGGAACCAGAAGTGATGGTAATCCCCTTAAACATGAATTTTGTAGTAAACAATGATTTATGCAGCTCCATAATTTGTGTTTTTCCAAAGAATTATCATGACAATAATAAATCATTCATATACTTCTTCTCTATTAGCCTCAGTTGGCACTTCACAGGCACATAGCTTGCAAATCTTGTGGGCATCTATCATGCAGATACTATAATTATTGGTAAGAAGCAATTAACTCTGTTGTACCTTTTCCTCAAAACACTCTGCTTTACACCATGTAAACATTTAAGACTCTATCTAGTATAAATGACAATAATAGTTATTTCTAAGTAAAAAGGTAACTTTGAGCACATCGGGCTTCCTTGATGTGCAGTTGGCGAAAAGAAGATTTGGAATATTGCACAACTGTACTCAAGCCAATATGAAATGAAGGATGTTTCAATTTCACTTCCAGTGAAGTTATACATCATGGCTTCCCCTGCCAGAGGCTAGAGCATATAATACAAAAGAGAGTAGCATTATGGTTCCTTAAATTGGATGTTACAAGCAAACTCAAACACAAAAATTTCCATTACAGCTCATCATTATTGAAGGACGAAGTTGAGTTCCAAAATTTACTAATCAATGCTAGTTTTAAAGTATACTTCATTATTTTCAATTATCGTGGGTATACTTCAGTAATTGATCCTTCATCTACAGACCATGGCATTGACTTGCTCGTAGATTGATCAAAGTCGATCTCCGTCGTTGGCATGCCCCCTTCCCTTCTACTACCGAAGAAAAATGCCGGTTTCTGAGGTGATGGAAGAGTGACTGAATAACTATTAAGCATGAGAGCTACTGTTGCCATTGTGGGTCTCTGTGTTGGATCTTCCTGGACGCATAACAAACCCATGTGAATGCATCTAATGACTTCATTTCTTGAGTAGGAATCTGTTAAAGTTGGATCCAACAATTGTAAGGGTGTATTATCCCTCCAATGTTTCCAAACCTGCAAAATATATCAAGTCATCATCAGTAAGTTGCAATTCTACCTCTTCTTCCCCCACTCCGCACTTTATGTAAAGACGTGGCTCTAACAAAGGGGAAAAGAACAAATGTATGTTGCTTACATAGCTCACGAGATCCTCAGCACCATCTGTTTGATAAAAATTGCTGTTCTTCGTGCCAGTAATAATCTCCAGAACTAGAACACCAAAGCTATACACATCCGATTTTACAGAGAATTGTCCATGCATAGCATATTCAGGAGCCATGTAACCACTGTAAAGGAGAAACAATGTTAGGAAAATATACAACAAGAGATCTTAATTTTGACATTAATTAAATAATTTTATCTACAGTTTAATGGATACACTCGATGAAGCATGCATTAACAGAATAAAACTCAGAGACACATTGCAACTTTGTTCTGCTGAATTTCAAGGAGGAATTTGTAAATTATCATAACGACAATTTACTTTTTTCATTCCCGGTGAACAGTTAAGAGGCAATTACTATGAATTCATCAATCTCCATTATGCAAAACCGGTAATAGGAATCAAAACTCACTATGTCCCAACTACTCTGCTTGTATTTCCTTGGGTTTGTTCAACTCCAAAAATTCTTGCCATACCAAAGTCCGAAATTTTTGGATTCATATCGCCATCTAATAATATATTGCTAGCTTTAAGATCACGGTGTATAATTCTAAGTCGAGAATCTTCATGAAGATAAAGAATTCCTCGAGCAATGCCTCCAATTATTTTATAGCGTCTTGACCAATCCAATTTTCCTTGCCTTTCAGGGTCTGTGCATATATCAAAATCAAGTTTCAAGTTAATACGAAAGAATTAAATTCAGATCTTGGATTTTGAACTCAAAAGAGTCTTTGAAAGTTCAGACCATATAAAAACTTATCAAGGCTCGTGTTGGGCACAAATTCGTAGACAAGAAGCTTTTCTTCTCCCTCCAAACAGAACCCCAATAGCCTAACCAGATTTCTGTGCTGAAGCTTGGCTACCAACATGACCTCATTCTTAAATTCTTCTGCACCTTGAACAGATCTTTTGGATAGCCTCTTTACTGCTACTTCTTGTCCACTGGGCAGTCTTCCCTGAAAAAATACATCAGCCAGTGGTCACTTCTGTAACCTTTTGAATTCCAATAATTTGAGCTGAGAAAATCTCAGAAACAAGGCTATGTCTACATGAAATACAATAATATTTGTTATAACATTAAAGTATCCTCCAATAACAAAGCTACGTCTGGAAGAAGTAAAATTTGCCGTGTCAGACTATAGAAGCAATTCATGGCAAACTAAAAAAGAGAAGAAAGCTCCAAGTTAATGCTAGTAACAACGTTGGGAACCAATACTGAAAGGTTACAGAGGTTAAGAATTAACGTAAGAGATTGACATGGACTAAAAACCTGGTATGAACAATATCATACCTTGTAAACTTCACCAAATCCACCTTCACCCAACTTGTTTTCAGTTGAGAATTTGTTTGTGGCTACATCAATTGTCGCCAGATCAAACTGCAAGGATTCTAAGGTTGTAATGTCAGTCCCAGCTGCACAACCAAATAGTAAATTAGTTTTTCTCATGAAAGATTGCAATAATAACATAAATGCACACACAATGATAGTTTGGAACTTTGGATCGCTTATAAAAGCAGCTTGTTGAGTTTACCATTATCTTCCAGAATAGCGTTATACTTCTTTCTTGCCCTCCTCCTTAGGAAGCAACATGCTACAACGAAAAGCACTGCAACCGCAGCAATTGGAGCAACGATGGAGATGATTATTGAAGATGAAATTTTTTTTTCTTCTGCAAGAACAGGAATATGTGTCATTTGGGATACTATGAATTCATAATCCGTAAACTCCTACGAGAGGTGGGAACATATACTGCTAAAATTTTGTAGTAAAAAAATGTTATACAGACTGTAAACAATCTGCTGAACTTTAGACACATAAGTTTACAATTTTTTTATTTTTCTTCTCAAAACATCAGCCAAAACTCTCAAGGATTACAAGGTCAAAATGAGGTCTGCTTTCAAATTAAAATAATAAATAAACATTTTAAAATTACTGAAATACCATCTCTCTAATTAAAGTGGATGAAGCTTTTCACGATACAATGAAAAGAAAAGGTAACCGACTTTACCTTTAGGGTTTGTCGAAACTGAAGGTGGAGGAGAGGGAGGCGAAGGCAGGGGTGCTGGTGTGGCAGTCGCGTTTTCATTATAAAACGGATATACTTCAAACCGGCTACTACAACTTGGAAACACCGCTCTTGCTCCTATCCGTGAAGTCCACAAATCCGAAAACGATTCTGTAAGACATCTATTACAATCACTACTTGACAGGTCGGGAGTGCACTGTACAAGACAGTAAATTGTTTGGAAAGTTGTGAAGTTTCCCTTTGTTGTTGCAAACTTTTTCGGAGAACTGACAGCCTGATTTGCAGCTTCTCTCATCAAACCCCCTACCACGTTGCCAAACCGGTTTGGGTCTGTATTGTTATTTGTACTAACCAGCAGGAGATAGGGACTGGTCGCCACGGTAGAAAAGAAAGACTGATTTGAGTAACGTAAAAGGCACTGATCGTACCATATTATGCTTACTTTTTCAACAGGACAGCGTTCCTTTATATCCTTTACAGCAAATGTGACGCAGTCTTGGCATGTTCTGGAATCGACATCGCCGCGGCAAAGAAAGTGGCCGTAGACCCTGTTGGGGTCCTGGCCTGCGGTGGCGTTGAAGAAACCTCCGGAGAATCCATTGCTGCGGGTGGCATTGGAGACAAGTGAAGAGAGGAAAAAATTAAGGTTGGATTCGTATGTGCTGTTTCTGGTGAAAGTTGTTGTGTTTGGGCAATTATGAGAAAGGTATGTCGGGTCAACTGCTCTAGTGAAGCTGATCAGAAAGCATAGAAGAAAGAAAAACTGAAAGAACAGGAGGAAGTTTATTGAATTAGAAGGCATCTTTGATCCAGAGGTCTCAGCTTCAGCTTCTGTTGCAGGCCATGGAATATCTCTGGCTCGGGTTAATCACCAATCCTCTGCATAAATATCGTATTTTTGACAATTTGTAACGTTCCTGATAAGATAAGAAAGGGGAACCGAACTAAGGCATTGACTAAACTTTTTTTAAAAAAAAAAAAAAAAGAGAAATTAGCCTAATTTGTTTATTTTTTTACTTATTTTTAAATGAAGCTGTAAACTTATTTCATAAAACTTATATAATTTTGGTTATCAAGAGAGGGGTATATTTGATATTTAATAGTCAAAATTGGTCCCTCTTAATAGGCAAGGTTTGGGGTTGGCGGCTTACCTTGATGTGGTACCCCGATGGAACATGCAATGTGGACATGAGTGCTGTCGCTGACGATGCAGAAATATGAGTTGGCAGAAAAGACAGGGTTGCCCAAGTCATTAAAGTTGAAGTGAAGCCAATACGGGGGAAAAGTCGCAACAGAACAGAAAATCCCACTCGATTCTGTTGAAACTTTAAATTTAATAGACTGCGACAGAAGTAGATGCTAACGCGCAACGTTTGTGACTTTTATCCTCGTTATTATTATTATTATATTTTTACTATTTTTATTTTAAAATTATTCATGTTTACTTAACGCCTGCAAACATATTTTAAGAATATAATAAACAACTCAATTATTTCGCAACATACAATATAATATTTTACTATTTTTTCCTAAAATAGTTCCTTGCTTACGTGAAGCATTTTAATTGGCCATGGGCATTTCCGTGTGTATTTAACGAGGAAAACGATGTCAATGAAAGAAAACCTTAGCTCGGCCTTGGCAAACCCACCATTAAGTCTCAGTGGAACGCGCTTCTGCTAAGAGTAGCAATTTGACCCGGTCAGGGTAGGGACTAAAAAAACTCAGACATCCGAGGCTGGATAATAATCCAAAAATCAAAGAATTTGGTCAGTACTAAAAAGAAATTTTCTATCTGGTCAGAGCTGGGGTAGGGGATTCAAGGACCAAAAATTAAATACAGGGTATGCAATTAAAATTTTAAAATTAGATTATGTAAAATTTACATTTGTCTCTTCGTTTAAATTTAAGCTCAAACTTAGCCTAAATCTTGTTAAGATTTTTTTAGTTCAATACCCATTAGATATGTCAAACCTAACCCATATCCAATGATATTGTGTTAAAAATTTTTGCAGTCCCAGACCATTTCACACTGCAATATATATGTATACCAGCCCGCCCATGTCTAAGGAAATTGTGTAAAAAATTCTCTGCAGCCCCTGGGGTTCGAAGCCTTCTCCTAATATAGATGAAAATGACACACTACCACTAGGCTGCAGGCCATTTAATGTATAAATTCTCACACTCACACTAGGGTGGCAATTCGTGTCGTATCGTGTTACCCATTTAATTATTCGTGTCAAGACATAAAATACGGATCCGACACAGTTATTAAACGTGTTACCCACGTGTTGTAATCGTGTCATATTTAATTCACATAATTTACTCAATTATTTAACCTAGTTATGCATAATATATTATATTCTATATATTTATATCAATTAAAATTATTTTTATAATATAAATCATTGTTAGTATAAAATATTATTAAAATCATTATAATTTATTATTTTGTAAATTAATTTATTTTATAATATAAAATTTTCAGTTTTATAATATATATATGTTGTAAGTAGATAATAATTTATATCATTAAATGAGCTTACTTATTAAGGATAGACAAAATATATTTAACTATTCGTGTCATTAAATGGGTTAGCGTGTTAAACCCCCTTAACACGAATCCGACCCATTTATTAATCGTGTATCGTGTTCGTGTCGCATTCATATCGTGTTCGCGTGTCATGACCCAAATTGTCACCCTCACGCACGTACACACACACAAAAATATATATAAAGCATCAGAATTTTTTTTAAAAAAAAGGCAACTCGAGTTTTAATCTTGGGTTATTTGAAAACTCAGCCCTAGCCCAGGAAAAAAAAAATTTCGAGGAATTTTTCGGGACCAGGGGGTGCAACTGAGGGCCTGGGCTGGGGTCGGAGACCGTCGACCCTGGGTTTTGCCATCCCTAGCTTCTACCCATCACTCCTAGCTACAACAATCCTTTGGAGTATTTATATAGTATTTAATCTATTTAATTATTAGTTAACAAAAAATGAATATGTATTAATCATGCATGGTCATATTACTAAAAATTTAATGGACAATGGCATGACTAGAAAAAGGGGTAGAAAATTATAATCATAAGAAAATTTATTAAATAACCCAATAAAAATTTAGTCAAACAAACAAGATTGCTTTAATCTTTGAAAAAGTCTATCATACTTGAGTTTACATATTTTTAAAATACTAAGAATATATTGTTTTCCCATTACAAATTCGTGATAAGAGAAAAGAGAGAAGAATTATACCTCTTAATTCTTATTTTAATTAAAGTATTTTCAGCGTAAAGAAAAAATAAGGTTGATCATAAATATTTTACTTTACTGAATGATGATTATTTTTAGGGGTTGTGGCAGCCTTTGTAATTAGTAGAGGCTTGCTAAATACAGCGGAGGACCTAGCAATTAACTTGAGGAGGGCCACTACCTTCGAATGAATCTTCATATTAGGGTTATTGTTTAATAATTTCATTGGAAATATCAATCAAATTTTAAAATTTTATGTTGTTTTCAATATAAAATTGATTCATTACTTATAATAGCTATGGTGGTAAAAATATTTGATAAATAAATTTTATAATTAGTTTATGAACAATAATTATAGAAGAAATTATGAAAAAGATAATGAGACAATTTTAACGGAAGATACAAGAAAAGTAGTTGAAAGAAGTTTCACATTGAAGTAATTTGATATTTAAATCTTTATTTAAAAAATCATCATCTTTTATGAAGTTTATTATATAACTATTGAATTATCTGATATCAATTTTATTTAATAATTTACGCAGATAAGAAGTTACAACGGTGGATTTAGGAATGGTAGAGGGGCCATGGTAGAGTGGCCAAGCCCTCTAGGTTCTTTCTTACGTTTGACGAAGGATTTGTTTGGGAATATATACTATGCTGTGAAAAAATATTGTAGAAAACACTAGGAGGTCATTTGGTATAAGGGGTAAGAATCTTAGAGATAGATTTTAAATTATCGGAAATATAAAACATGGGAATCTGATCTCAAAAAAAGTAACCTTACCCAAAGGAATTTTTTTTTATTATTGTGGGAATCAAATTACTGTGTTTGGTTATATATAACAATGTTAATTTTGTTTATTATGTGAGTAGACTTGATAAGTAAATTTTTTTAATATTTTAAAAATACTTAAATTTTTTTTCTTGTTCTAGTACAATTGTAAAAAAATGATAAATTTTTTTGAAAATTTTAAAATTTATTATGAATTATTATAAATAATTTTAAAGATTTTTGAATTCATTATAAATGACAATAAATAATTTTTAAATTTTTTATAAATTTATTATCAATTACTATAAATAATATTTAAATTTATTATAAATTTATTAATAATTCTGTTGTGTGCTATCTTTCCAAAGGCAAGATGTGAAAGTGTTTAAAAAAAATATTCACGCTTTTATTATAAAGAAATCATTCTTGCACGTGTCCAAGGCCAAACGCAGAAATTGAACAAATGGACGAAATTGAACAATTTATAATTAACAATTTCCTCGCTTCGCCAAATCATCGTCACAGCCTTTCACTTCTTTTCTTCTTTCCATTCCTCTCTGTGTAAAACCATGGAGCTCTTTCTTGAATCCCTTTCTTTTATTTCCATTGTTGCTCTTTCTCTTTCCTTAGGCTTTATTGTTGCCAAGATTCTCTCGGCCTCTTCCTCTTCTTCTTGTTCTTCCATGCCTGGTGATCATCATGAGGGGCTCTATGATGGTTGTTGATGCGCGTAAATTTGAAGCTAAATTGGCGAAACATGGTTTTGAAGGTGAGGGAGGAACTGGGTTTGGGTTTGTTAAGGAGATTGTGGTGGAGGACGCTGATTTGGGTGAGTCGAGGAAAGAAAGGTTTGTGCTTAAAGAAATGTTGAATGAAGATGTTGTTAAGGTTGATGAGAAAGAAGGGTTGAGAGAAGTGCAAGTAGTTTGTTTGGTAGAGAAAGTTACTGAAGAGCAAATGGGTGATCAGAGCCTTGAGAGCTAAAAAAAATGTAAACTTTGAGATAGGTTTGGGTAAAGATGGAATTTTGGAGAGAGAAAACGAGACTAAAGAAGATGATGTTGGTAAAAATGGTGTTTTTGGATGCGAAGAGATTTCTGTAGAGAGTAGAAATACTGCCAAGAATGAGACAGAATGTTGTGAAGATGAACTAGGTGTGGCCAAAAGTGGAGAGATTGAAATTTTAGTTTGTGGATGTGATAATGATATCGAAGAAGGAAACATAATTGGAAGAGATGAGAAGGAGGACTCATTTGATGAGGAAATATGGGAGCAGTGACGGACGGTGAAGATGAAGAGGGAAGGATGCAGTTCGGATTAGGATTCCTGATTCCTGGGCATCCTAAAATCAAGTGTTAAAAAGGGTTTATGATTACCCTTCCATACAGGAATCTGAAATCCACGGTAATATAAATGCTGGGGTTTAAAATTTCAAATTTACCTACCAAACAAGGGTTGGGAATCATAGCCTCATACCAAACGACCCCTAGGTGACATTACTGGAGGGTGTTTGCAAAAACTGATTTTCAAAATTGTTATGTTGTTAAAAGTCATGAATATCTTTGTTTACTGAACTTAATTTTCCAAATATAATTTTCAATACGAATATTAAATTATATATGATTTTTAAAAAATTAATATTTAACCCGAAATTGCTAAATATATTTAATATTAATTTCAAATTAAAATTAATTAATAAAAAAATTAAAAGCGAAACTACTATCACGAATAGCTGCGTTTTGAACCCTAACCACTAGAGACATGACACGTTCAAAGACACTGACACGAACACGAGTACATTCCATCATTAATTATCTGGGAAATCATAGGGATCCCCTGGTTTTGGCCTGACTCTGTTTGCACCCCACTTTTGGAATAGTAATATGAAAACCCCTAGATCCTATTTACTATTAAGGAATCTGTTAAATAAAATAGAACCTTTTGAGCAAAGACATGTTTACCTATTTGACTTTCCAAGAATATTAAAATAACATAAATAAAAAACTTATTGATAATTGAATAAAAAAATTGATAATTATATAAAACATATAAATATTATAAAATAACTAAATTAAATAAACCATAAACTTTTTTCTTATAAATATTATAGAGATATTCACCAATACAAAAAACACAATCCAACAAATATCAATAAAGCACTGCAACTTCTAACTTTACATCTCGACACACTTTACCACCACCCTCTACACAACCAGTAAAACAACCAGCCCCACCCCCCACATGACCAGATCAAATTCAATCACCACTCTCTACACAACTAGTAAAGCAACCGACACCACCCTCCACACAAACAGATCAAATATTCAACAAACACGTAAAATCATAACACAAATTTATTCATAACAAAAAAAAAATTCTGAAAAAAATTACAAATTTAAAAATTGAAAAATTTAATCATACAAGAATTCTTCCAAATCTCATAACACCAAAACCTATATTTGAACTCACACTAAACTCTTCGAAGTCATCATCTCTATTTTTCTCTATTCAACGCATATAGCAAAAACAAGTATAAGACTACTCACATTCGTCACAATCGACAGTGGTTTCGTTCTAATCGGTTTATGTGAATCTTTATCCCCAACAAACCCATCAAGGAAAAAACTTTTAGGCTTAATTCGTGTTGAGACAATGGATCACTCAAAACTCTACATTGATATGATATTGTCCACTTTGGACACAAGTCTTTTTGAATTTGCTTTGGATTCTACTCAAAAGGCCTTGCACTATTAGAGATCTTGTCCATACTTATATGTGCATAATCTTCCTCATGTCTAGCCAATGTGATGACTTTGGTCGTACATCCAACAGTCCTCCTATTAAACAAAGGACCACATCACTTTGTATTTTTTCAGGTCTCTCCTCAAACGATCAATCCATTTGTCCACTCCATCGAGTTCTGCTATCTCGAGAGCTACTCTATCCATGTCAACTCCTCTTCATCGTGTTGGAGTCATGACACATCCATGAAGCATTTGGAGTACACTGCCTTGTCCAATAAAACCCAACCATGAGCCCAATGTGAGCTTTTAACTGAGGCCCAAGGCCCACTGCCTTAGTTTGACATAACCAAGACCCACAATCTACATTCGGCATTCTAAGAATTTTTTCCACGTGTTCTCCTTGCTAAGTCTTAGGTCGGACTCTGATACCACTTGTTGAGACTATGAACCACTCAAAGAGTATTGTCAAATCTCTTTTTAAGCTCTTATTTTTAATATAATTTATATAATTTCAAATTTATCCCTCCTTCTAATACTTATTTACAATAAAAATACATTATCTTCCTTCTTTTTTATGTTTGTTTTTCTTTGCTCTCCGCCAAAGAAATCTAAAAAATTAATTTCTTGTTTTTCTTTATCAATTAGATTTAAATCATTTCATAATAATTATCTTGTAAATGTTTAAAGTTTTGTAATGCAAATATATCAAGTTTTGATGTTGATTTGAATCGGAAGCTAAACAAAGTAGCAATAAATTTAAATTAGAGTCTTATAAGGTTCATAAACAAAAAAGAAAAGAAAAATGTTTTTGTTGGAGAGGTTTCAAACCTCAAATAGCACTTATAAAAAACCAAATAATGGATTGTGGATTTCAGAAAGATGAAAATACAAAACATACCAGAGAAAAAAAAAAAAAGAATGGGTCCTGGCTTTCAAAAAGATAGAAATGTAAAAGCTTACCCAGCTCAGTTATTTAATCAATTATAAATTAATTGACAAAGCTTTCCTATAATATTACTATATCTTATCAAGCTATTTGACGAATTTTAAAAAGAAGCACCAGAAACCGAGAACCACAAAGGAGGAGAAGAGTTTTATTGTTTTCTAAATAACTTTATTAAAAGAATAGTTATAAGGATAGTTTTGGAATTATATAATATGTATTTAAAAAAGGGGCTTGAAAAGAGATTTTATGGGGCTT
The DNA here is from genome assembly GCA_013180625.2 of Boswellia sacra. Taxonomy (NCBI): domain Eukaryota; kingdom Viridiplantae; phylum Streptophyta; class Magnoliopsida; order Sapindales; family Burseraceae; genus Boswellia; species Boswellia sacra. The sequence continues at coordinate 152,873 of SNVD02003910.1, forward strand.
GAATAACCATACTTTGGGGCTTGAATAACCATACTATCAATCACTCAAAACACTATATTGGTATGATATTGTTCACTTTCGACCCTAACCCAATAGAAATCTTGTCTATACTTATATACTCATGATCATTTTCTTATCTAGCTAATGTGAAACTTTGATTGCACACCTAACAGAAGCTCGACTATCAACATGACCTCATTCTTAAATTCTTCTTCGCTCCTTGCATGGAACTTCTAGATAGCCTCTTTGCAACTACATCTCGTCCATTGGATAGTCCTGTGAATATACATGAATAAATAGCACATCAGTTTTTCAACCTTTTGAATCCCACAAAGAAAACCCTTTTTCTTAGGAAAAGGGCTATGTCTAGATGAATGACACTAAAATTTATTACAAAGAATTGTAAAAATGGACCAAATAAAGGAATGGAGTGCAAAAATGGATCATGTGTTGAAAATTTGCATACCATGATCTTGTTTTTAACACTCAATATATCTAACAAAGTGTTTGACACACCATTTGATAATGTCTGATGCAATGTTCATATACAGTGTCTAACAATCAGAATATCCAGTGATGGACAGAGTAATGACATAAAATTTTCAACAACTAATCTATTAATCTAAAAATCTCTCAAATTTGGGATTTTTCCAATTATTCTCCTATTATTATATCATGAAAATATCATACCAATTATAAAATAAGTACATGGTTCTAGAAGCCAAGTCATGAACTTTATGGTAATTAACATCGAGTCCGGGTAATGAGAGGTTAAGGAGGTAATGAACAATTAACAAAAAGAATTGACAATGGACTAATAATATTCGAAAATTCCCCCAGTATAAAGAAGAAAAGTAGAGGAAAAATGGATCTTGTTTATTGTCTTCCCATTTTGTGTCTCCCTCCTGCAAAACTAGAGTCCTTCATTCTCCTATCTTCTCTTATTCTAGGAATGCAAATTTTCACCGGAACACTATATAACGCACAAGCGTGAACGGGGTTTAGAGCCGTAAATTAAACTTGTCTCAATGTAACTGGAGTATTTACGTCTTACGTCAACCATGCTGACATACCTTGACCACTATATTGGATTATTTTGGAATATTTAATTTTCAACATATAAAGCCACTGATCACCTGAGATGACCACTAGACATTTGAGATTGACAGAAAAATCCCACCATGCTTGAAAAGGCAAATTCACTATATATCCTAGCTCACGCTCATCTTATTTTAGGCTTTTCTTTCTTTTGGTTGGTTAGCAAAGCTTATTGTTATGTGAAAATTTCATAACAAGCTTCTAACATGTAGAAGATAAATGAAGACTAATAGATCAAAGTAATAGAATTCAGTTTGTTATATATATATATATATATATATATATATAACTTGTGTAAACAATAATATATCTCATAAACTTTACAAATCCACCTTCACCCAATTTGTTGTCAGTTTGAGAATTTGTTTGTGGCTATAGTCCTACACGGTGTACACACCTACATCAATGCATTCAAGGGCTTAGATATATGACGATCTGAAATTTACTAACTTTAATTGAAAGGGCTTTTGTGATCATAACATTAAACTTTGTGTACTTATATATCAAGATGATCTACATATCATTTTTAAATAATCAATCATAATGACAAACTCCATGGACCAGCATAAAAATTTAAGATAACAAAGCTATGTGCTTAGAAAACTGTCATAGAGGTTGTATTTACATAATGCATGTCAATCGTACGCCAGTCAAAAGCAGATTAATGCTACCCAATCAAAGAGAGGATTCACGCGCGCACCATAAGAAGAAGAAATTGAAGGTGCATGCACGTCTGAATCTCTGAAGGTAGCATATCTAGTTCTTGATTGATTTTGCTTTCATTTTATTTCAACAAAGTCATATGGGTATCTATCTTCCTTACATTTTCATCATATGATGCGTATGCACCCTCATTTTCATTTTTTCTGAATCTCTATACTCTGTTTTTCTAAAGAATTATCGTGACAGTAAGAAATCATTCATATGCTTCTTCTTTATTAGCCTCAGTTTCACAGGCACATAGCTTGCAAAGCTTATGGCCATCTATCATGCGTATACTAAAATTATTGGTAAGATGCAATTCACTCTGTTATACTTTTTCCTCAAAACACTCTGCTTTATACCAGGTATCCTTTTAAGACTCTGTCTAGTACAAATGATAACAATAATTATTTTTAAGTAAAAAGGAAACTTTGAGCATATCAAGCTTCTTTAATATGCAGTTTGCTAAGGAAAAAATTAAAAAAATGGACAAAATTAGGGGCCTTTAGTAAAATTTGAATACATCCTGAAAAATTTTCATGCCATAAACACTTTCTTGACAAAAAAACTAAAATACCCTTACCTTTATGTAATTGAATTTAGAAAAAAAAAAGTAAATGAAACAAAGAAACCAGTCACTCCTTTATACACATCACTGTCCGAAACAATCTTCAACAGCTGAAGCTGGGCAACAAAGTAAGAAAAACTTTTGTTAATCTCTCTCTAAATGGCATAAAAATTTCAGTAGGTTGTAATGTTTTGGTTATTTATTGTTTCGGTAACTGTCAACCGTATTATGTAGCTGAAAATAGGGATATGTATGTGAACTAAGGTTAGAGATAGTGCGATTTTTGTCAACATTTGCTGGAAATTGACAATTGTTGTGAGAAAAATCTGGTGTCGTAGTCTACGGGAAAGAAGACGAGATTTGTCGAGATACATCAAGTGTCGAGGGGTTGTGTCAAATTGATTCTCGACATGTCAGATGGTCATGTTGAGTGTCTAGGGGTTGTGTCGAGTCTAGGATCGAGTGTCGTGTTAATGCGTCGAGTGGAGTGTCGGATGTAAATTTCGTCGAGTTCGTGTGTCGAGTATATGTGTGTCGCGTTAGTCGAGCGTCGATCATCGTGCGTCCCGTGTCGAGATTGTTGTCGAGTGTCGAGAGTTAGGCGTCGAGAATCGTCGAGCGTTTAGGCAGAAATGCCGTTTTTGTGGCTTTTGTAAGCAATTTTGTAATGATTTATTTTCCATAGACTTATATGATATGTCTCTATCATGCAAGAAATGGAAACTTTACGCATACTTATTCTATACAATGGTTCTTAGACTATGCAAGAGAACGATGGTTATTTATACACAGGTGGGAGGGCGAAGCCATTGATAATTCGTAGGTCTGCTACCTATAATGAGTTGGTTAACTATATCAGTACTGAAATGGGTTTGGATCTTCATAGGCATAACATAAGTTTAGAGGTTCAATTTGCTTTTAAGGGTCTTCCGCCAATGCTGACTCCTATTGAGACTGACAACGACGTTTGTTTTTTTATACAACATTGTTTGGAGGACCAACAGTCATATACACCATTAATTGTCAAACTTGAAGATAAGGAGAAGCGAAGACAGAGGTCAAGATCTGATGCAGTACATAGGCGACAAAGATCTTCTCATCCCTTTATGTTTCGCTCAGCAAGTGGAAGCAACTAATTAAATGAGTCCACTCCTGTTTGTGCACAATCATAATTGAATGGTGACATTGGCATTGAGTTTGAGCAGTATTCAGGGCATGCAGGACATGAGTCAGTTGGAATCTTAGTTGAAAATGAAGAAGGGGTGCCCCCGTCGATGCCATCGAGATTGGTACGTCATCTTGATAGCATTAGAGAGTTTGAGAGCTTAGATAATATTGATGTTAGTAATGCTAGTGATGATGTTAATGATGACGATGGTGGTGATGAAGATTACGAAGATAATGATGACGGTAGTGATGATATTAGTGAGCATGTTGACGATGACAATGACGGTTGTACTATTCATAATGAGAATGATGTTGAGGGTTTGGATGATTTTATTGTTGATGGTCAGAATGTAGACGGTTCACATTTTGATAATGATGAACAGACGAAGATCTTGAATGATGTGAACCAAGATGTGCCGTTTACGGTTCCTTCTCCAATTCACTCTGCACCTACTCCTCCACTATATGGACATCAGCAAGATCCGATGTCGAATAATGAGCTAAGAATGGATGCAAATCATAGACATGAAGAAGCTGATTTGGGCTCTAAGAATGACAGTCGTCGGGCTAACACATTCAGGTGGATGCCGCCTATTGTGCCTTTATCATCCACAGATGGTGATGATGCTTCATCATTGTAGTTGACGGGATTGAGGTTGGGGTTGGGCAGATGTTTAATAGCAAAACGGAGCTTCGTGAGAAGTTATCAAATTCGACACTAAGACAGAACTTTCAATTCAAGGTGAGGAACTCCAATGCAACAAGGTTTGAGGTTGTCTGCCGTGCTGAATCTTGTAAATGGCGTTTACGTGCCATAAAAGTAGCCGGTTTGCATTTCTTTCAAGTGAAAAAGTAAAAGAACCATCACACCTGCTCTGGAGCTGGACTTCACCCAAATCACAAACAGGTAATCGCACATGTCATTGGCAAACATATTAAGAGCAAATTCATTGAGGCATCGAGAATATATTGTCCCAAGGATATTATGTCTGATGTTCAGGAACATTAGGTATTAATATCACATACAACAAGGCATGGAGGGCCAAAGAGGTAGCTTTGCAAGAGCTTCACGGATCGCATGAGGAATTATTCACACTACTCCCCCAGTACATGTACATGATTGAGAAAGCAAACTCGGGAACCAAAACTTCATTAGAAACCGATGACAACAACCATTTTAGATACTTTTTCATGAGTATGGGGGCCTCTATTGCTGGATTTGTATCATCAATTAGGCCAGTTATCGTAGTTGATGGTTTTTTCTTGAAAGGAAAATATAGATGTACAATGTTTTTGGCTTCTTATATGGATGAAAATAAACAAATATACCCCTTGACATTTGGAGTTGGGCATTTTGAAAATTATGACTCGTGGAACTGGTTCATGAGATAGTTGCGTGATCATGTTGTACAAAATGTCCAAGATCTTGTTTTCATTTCTTACCGTCATCGTAGCATTGAATGAGCTATTACAGCAGTTTTCCCTCATGCAATGCATGGATTATGCACTAATCATCTGAAGGGTAACTTGAAGGCAACTTTCAAGGACAAGACACAAAGATATACTACCGAGCTGTAAGGACATATCATTGAGCTGATTTCAACTATCATATGCGACAAATTAAATCGTATATGCCAGTAGTTGTAACTTATCTTCGAGAGATTGGAGTCGAGAAATGGGCAAGTTCACAGTTTCATGGTCGACGGTATAATATCATGACAACAAATATAGCTGAGTCGATGAACAGTTGCTTGCGACACCATCGATTCCTCCCGGTGACATTGTTAGCAGATTATTACCGGACCAACTTGCAGCAATGGTTCTATGAGCATCAATAGTTATTTGCTAACTCGGAATTATATCTCTCGTCGTGGGCTAACAAGTTGATGGAGGAGCGTTTAAAGAAGGGAGAACGTATGAGGGTTAGTGGTATCTCTCTTCCTATGTATGAGGTTAGAGGCAACAACTGTGTTAGCATTGTTGACATGCACGCTCATACATGCACGTGCTGGGTGTTTGATCTTGACCAGCTTCTGTGTGCACATGTATTAGCTGTTTGCAAACGTATGAATCTATTGACGTGCCATGATTATTGTGCTTATTGGTATACGACTGAAATATTACTACATGCATATGCAATGCCAGTTGTTCCTGTTGGAGTCAGTGAGGATTGGGTGGTTCCTAAGGAGGTTCACAGCAGAGTGGTTCTGCCGCCAGTCATGAGGAGACCAACCGATCATCCTTGGAGGAATCGAATCCCTTTGGTCGGTGAGTCTAGCTCGTCTCGAACTTGTGGGCGATATGGAAGTTCCGGGCACAATCGTCAAACTTGCCGAAACCCAGTTCCACTTCATGACAGGGGATGATGTCTACCAAATGCAGGCAAGGAGTTATTTTGTCTATGTAATATTATTTGTTTGCTTAAAGCAACGTAGTATATTTATTTTATTCCAATTTGTGGCTTGTTCAAATTAATAACTTTCGTGTATGTGATTTTGTCATTGTATAAAACATTCATGTATGAAACATTCATTTATGTGCTTCTTCAATGTTTGTAAGATTAATGTATTAAACACGAATTTATGTGCTTTTTCGTTAATGTATTTACAAGTTTTCGTACCACTATATATGGAAAACATGTGCGACTATACAAAAAATGTCACTGTACAATAATATGTACATATCCACAAACTATCTACCCAAAAAAAGTGTAACTATACATAATATATACATGACACGAAATCATGGTGCAGTCGTGCTGGGCTGAAAAGGAAATTGACACCATGGAAATCAATCACAACATTTCAAATAAAAGGACACATACTAACTCTTTAAATATAAATGTACTCACCCTGTCTATATTGACCATGGTCTTCCAACGAGAGGTATCTCTCCTAGGACAAACTTGACCATATCGACCTCGTTAACCCAGTTAATGTCGTTCAGTCTGTCCGAGTATTGTTCCCATAATGACTTCACTTTTAATTGCAATTTCATGAGTTCGGTTAGGGCATTGAAGGAATCAGAAATTAACTACAAATTCAGATGTTTATAAAATACGTACCCAGAATGTGGTGTCCAGGAAAGCAGACCTCTGGACACGAGGTGAGACCATAGCGCGAGCTCTGCAGCGTAGCATCCACAAGTAGCTATCCATGTGCTGAATACAGTAATAGTTATCAATAATAATTCGAAATCCAATATTGCAATATTGGAGGAGATGAGAAGGACTTAAACTACCTCAGATGCAAGCCAGTCTGACGGCCTCATCAGCGTCTTGAAGAACGCACGATCAGCGGTGTATACGCTCAAATCAATATCACCGTCAATGCCCCCCAGTCATGCATCGAAGGCAATTACATCATCAGTTGCTAGGGGGGCACATTGGTCAAATAGTGGATCGGGGGGCTGCTGATCTGGTCTCTCTGCTGGTTGAACAACCAGGGCCTCTGACTGTACATGCTGATTGTCTGGGGCTTTCTCCTGTGGCTCAACCTTGCCCTCTTCTTGCCCGATGGATTGACAAAGGGGCTCCGCTTATGCTTTGTCGAAAGTAGCCGACGACCTCGGTGCGAAACGAAGCCCGTGGGAGGAGCATCAGCGGCACAAACACTCGTGTCCACAGGTTCCAATTCAGTTGGTTGCTGGCCTTCACCGTTATCGCCTGAGCCTCCATCCGAATCCTGTATTAAAGCAAATCTCAACATCAAGTTAAGTTGGAAATCACAAAACCTGATTTGTAACTTTTGCAAACGTACCGTGTCAGCGTATCCGAAGTGGCCACCCAGTAGCAAAACAGCCTTACGCAGAAGAACTATCTCCTCCTGCATTTGCTTATTCTCTGCCCCTAATAATGCAAGTTCAGGCAGAACTATGCTCTAGAACTCATCATGGACAGACTGCATCTGTATGTCATTATTAACGATCACCTTCATAAACCAACGAAGCAGCAAACGTAAACGGATAAGAATACGAATGTAAATTCTCATTACATACCTTCGAGCTTAGAGGGACATCATGTACAGGAGAGGAAATGTCACGGTAGGTGGTCGCACGACCCGATGGAGGAATCGAATCGCCTGTAGGTCCATCGCTGTCAAATGTCTCCGGCATAGGACTTTCGTCCACTGGACGTGTAGGATAAACCGGGGAAGAAGGCGACGGAGAGCGCATACGGACATCACCTACAGGACTAGATGTGTCTTTGGCTGGCCCTAATCAGGTCTAATAGGGGAACTCTGTCCAGCAGAAGGCGGACTCTGACCAGCAGGAGGTGGACTCTGACCAACAAGAGGTGGACTCTAACCAATGGGCGATGAAGCTGATGGATCCTCTGAGGGAAGTGGCTCAATCCTCTCATCGGGCAATAATGGAGCAACCACAGATGTGGCCCATGCTACATGTGCACCTCTCTAGATGCCAACTACTTCAGCGAGCCTAGTATACCAATATGTCATTTGCTCCGCCTCAGATAGCTCCAAAACGACGAGTGGCTGAGCCTATGTCAACAAATAATCCATCAAATTAAACAGTGATTCGTTGTGACTTTATGAACAAGAAAAGTTCATAAGACAGAGGAACCTTACATACCTGCCTCCTAACCAGTAGGACATCACGTTTGACGATGTCCTTCGACGGGGTCTTCTTTGTCTCCCACCTCAACAAGCGCGGTATCCTCCCCTCTAAGTCCTTGCCCATTCGACTATATGTCATGCCAATGTACGGCACGGCCTCGTACAACCAAACCTGAATAACATAAGGGTTATTTAGTGACATTATGTATTTAAATTTGTACGCCAAAGCAAATAATAAACACGTTAATACACTTGTTTTGCAGTATGTACCTGAATAGCGTAGGGGCACCCTTCTAAGTTATATCTCTTTACCTGCTTCGTCTTGGCTTGGGCTTGCTTCTTATACTTTTCTAACCTCTCGTCCAGAGCATTTTTCATTCCTTTAAGTGTCTTTTCAAAAGACACCGAACCCCATAGATAATTGTTAAAATTATGCAGTGTGTTGACAAAATTCAACCACACACGGGAGACAAGTCGGCGTCGATCCCGTGCCATGAAAACACGCTCCAGCACGTAGTACAAGGCCAGCTTCACGACATCCTCGTCTGGCATACGAGAAACATTCAATTTCTGAAGTCTCCCATAAAATTCCCTGCGCTCCATGTCCTCGTCCTTGAAGTACGTATCCGACAAGGGGCACAGATTCAACATAGTCAGTATTGGTGGCACCATGGAAGCAAATCTCAATCCGGTAACCAAACCAAACCAAACTCGTGGGTAGAAAAATGAATCAATCTTCCTGCAAAGAAGGAAAAAAATAAACATAAGTTGCCAATAATGTAACAGAAAAATAACTACAAATACCATAAGTTAAAAAATAAGATTTTTAACTATATTGTAGTTCAAAACCATATTTTTACCTTCAATAAGGAGCCACATCTCCTCATCGTACCCCACTGTGTTAACCTCCTACCGAAGCACATTGTGCACCAACTGAGATGGAAAGGACAGCTCCCGAATGTCTAGGATAAACCCAAAACAGGTATAACGAAACATGTCATTTTGCCTCACATTCAAGTTCGCGCGAATCCATTCAATACAATTCAGACCTACCAAGTTTGTGATCATCGCATGGTAGTGCTCAGCAAATGGTGTCTTTAGGGTGAAGGACAGTCCAAAATCATTTGCCATTTGCTTCAACCTGCACATACAAGGCCGTTTTAGTTAAATATGATGCAAAAAGGCAAAAAAACAAAGCTAAAATAAGCAACCTGCCAAAATTCTTGACAAAACGCGACAAAACTCGACAAAACTCGACACGCTCGATAGAGCTTGACAATGTAAACCAACAATACTCCTGTCGGATGCCTCCAACCGATCATACGACTTTGTCAGATGTCGGATTGTTCGAGCGTCGGATGCATAATCCGACACTCGACACAAGCTTTCATCCGACATGTCGAGTGTCGGATATATGGTTTGAGACATCGATATATCGGTTTTCACGAAACCGAAACTCGATGTCTTCGAAAATACACTGATATCGAGTGTCGATTTTGCATCCGACACAACTCGACATGTAAATGTCGAGTGTCGAGCTTTGTCAGATGCACAACCGACACTCCCCTTCGTCTACCTCGCGATGAAACCCGTCGGTTTCCATAGTTTTTATACACATCAAACCACAAAAATCACCTAATAACATTAGATTTATCCCTAAAAACACAGAATAAGTTCACATATCCGACGGAAACTCAAATCCCTATTTTAGATTCCCTAAAAATTAAATCAAATCTAATGAAACAGAAAACAACCAAATAAATCACTAAAACTATGAAAAAACTGACGAACAAACGTATCTCAGTGTCGATTCTTGCTTCTCTCTACGTCATCTTGCTTCTATACTTAGAGTGTGCTCGTGTCGGTTTGCGTTTCGAGCGGTGTCGAGGTGTTTCGAGTTTATATGCCTGAAGAGGGAAATGAGGCTTTGGGAAAAAATTGAATGCATAAGGGTATTTTAGTCTTTTTGTCAAGAAAGCGTCCATGGCATGAAAATTTTTCAGGATGTGTCCAAATTTTACTAAAGGCCCCTAATTTGGTCCATTTTTTCAAATTTCCCTTTGCTAAAAGGCGGTCAGTTGGAATATTGCACAAATTAAGGTAATCAAGTCAGTATGAAATGAAGGATGTTTCTATTTCACTTCCAGTGAAGTTATACGTTAACCCTTTGCCAGCTAGAGCATATAATACAAAAGATAGTAGCATTTTGGTTCCTTAATTTTGATGTTACAAGCGAACACAAACTCAAAAATATCGAGTACAGCTCATCATTATTGAAGGACGAAGTTGAGTTCCAAAATTTTCTAACCAATACTAGTTTTAAAGTACACTCCATTGTTTTTAATTATCGCGGGTATACGTCAGTAATTGATCCTTCATCGACAGACCATGGCATTGACTTGCTTGTAGATTGATCAAAGTCCATCTCCTTCGCTGGCATGCTCCCTTCCGTTCTACTACCAAAGAAAAATGCCGGTTTCTGAGGTGCTGGAAGAGTAAATGAATAACTATTAAGCATGAGAACTACTGTTGCCATTGTGGGTCTCTGTGCTGGATCTTCCTGGACGCATAACAAGCCCATGTGAATGCATCTAATGACTTCATTTCTTGAGTAGGAATGTGTTAAAGTTGGATCCAACAATTGTAAGGGTGTATTATCCCTCCAATGTTTCCAAACCTGCAAAATATATCAAGTCATCGTCAGTAAGTTGCAATTCTACCTCTTCTTTCCCCACTCCACACTTTATGTAAAGACGTGGGCTTTAACAAAGGGGAAAAGTACATATGTATGTTGCTTACATAGCTCACGAGATCCTCAGCACCATCTGTTTGATAGAAACTGCTGTTCTTCTTGCCAGTAATAATCTCTAGAACTAGGACACCAAAGCTATACACATCGGATTTCACCGAGAATTGTCCATGCATTGCATATTCAGGAGCCATGTAACCACTGTAAAGAAGAAACTACGTTAGGAAAATATACAACGAGGGATCTTAATTTTGACATTAGCTAAATAATTTTATCTACATTTTAATGGATACCCTGGATGAAGCATGCGTCAACAAAAGAAAGCTCAGAGACACTTTGCAACTTTGTTTCGCTGATTTTCAAGGAGGAATTTGTACAATATCATAACTACAATTTTCTTTTTTCCTTCCTGCTGATTCAACTATTAGAGGCAATTATTATGAATTCATCAATACCAATTACGCAAAACCAGTAATAGGAATCAAAACTTACTATGTCCCGACTATTCTGCTCGTATTTCCATGGCTTTGTTCAACTCCAAAAATCCTTGCCATACCAAAATCGGAAATTTTCGGATTAATATCTCCATCTAATAATATATTGCTAACTTTAAGATCACGGTGTATAATTCTAAGTCGAGAATCTTCATGAAGATAAAGAATTCCTCGAGCAATGCCTCCAATTATTTTGTAGCGTCTTGACCAATCCAATTTTCCTTGCCTTTCAGGGTCTGTGCATATATCAAGATCAAGTTTCAAGTTAATACGAAAGAATTAAATTCAAGTCTTGGATATTGAACTCAAAAGATTCTTTGAAAGTTCAGACCATATAAAAACTTATCAAGGCTTTTGTTGGGCACAAATTCGTAGACAAGAAGCTTTTCTTCTCCCTCCAAACAGAACCCCAATAGCCTAACCAGATTTCTGTGCTGAAGCTTGGCTACCAGCATGACCTCATTCTTAAATTCTTCCGCACCTTGAACAGATCTTTTGGATAGTCTCTTTACGGCTACTTCTTGTCCACTGGGTAGTCTTCCCTGAAGATATACATCAACCAGTGGTCACTTCTGCAACCTTTTGAATTCCAATAATTTGAGCTGAGAAAATCTTAGAAACAAGGCTACGTCTACATGAACTACATTAATATTTGTCATACCATTAGAGTATCCTCTAATAATAAAGCTACGTCTGAAAAAAGTAAAATTTGCCGTGTCAGATTATAGCAAATCTTTAAAAGAGAGAGAGAGAGAGAAGAAGAAGAAGAAGAAGAAGAAGAAGAAGAAAGCTCCAAGTTAATGCTAGTAACTTTGGGAACCACTAGTGAAAGGTTACAGTGGTTAAGAATTAATGTAAGGGATTGACAACGGACTAAAAACCTGGTATGAGGAATATTATACCTTGTAAACTTCACCAAATCCGCCTTCCCCTAACTTGTTTTCAGTTGAGAATTTGTTTGTGGCTACATCAATTGTCGGCAGATCAAATTGCAAGGATTCTAAAATTGTAATGTCAGTCTCAGCTGCACCACCAGACAGTAAACTGGTTATTCTGATAACAGATTGCAATAATAACATAGATGTACACGCATAAATAAAAGATAGCTTGGATCGCTTGTTAAAACTGCTTGTTGAGTTTACCATTATTGTCGGGAACAGCATTATACTTATTTCTTGCTCTCCTTCTTAGGAAGCAACAAGCCATAATGCAAAGCACTGCAACCGCAGCGATTGGAGCAACGATGGCAATGATTATTGAAGATGAAATTTTGTTTTTTTCTGCAAGAGCATTAATCTGTCATTTGGGATACTATGAATCCATGATTAGTAAATTCCTATGACAAGTTTAACAGACAGGGCGGGAACATGCACCTCTAAAATTTTTCAGTAAAAAATGTCATTTAGACTGTAAGCAATCTGCCGAACTTCACATACATAAATTTACCATTTTCTTTTTCTTCTCAAAACATCGGCCAAAACTCTCAAGGATTACACGGTTAAAATTAATCAAGTCTGCTTTCAACTTAAAATAATAGATAAACAAATTAAGATTACTGAAAACATCATGCTCTCTAATTAAAGTGGATCAATCAAGCTTTTCTTCGAACAATGAAAATTACCTTCACGCCCTGTCAAAACAGAAGGTGGAGGAGAAAGAGGGGAAGGCGGCGGCGGTGTTGCAGTCGCGCTTTCATTATAAAACGGATATAATTCAAACCGGCTGTTACAACTAGGAAATAGTACTCTTGATCCTACCTGTTTAGTCCTCAAATTCGAAAAAGTTTCTATAAGACATCTATTACAATCATTACTTGACAGGTCGGGTGTGCACTGAACAACACAGTACACCGTTTGGAAAGCTGTAAAGTTTCCCTTCCTTGTCGCAAACATTTTCGGAGAACTTGAAGCCTGAGTTGCAGCTTCCCTCATCAAGCTCTGTACTAGGCCGTCAAACTTTTCTGGGTCCGTAACGTTATTTGTATTCAGCAGGATGACACTGGGGTTGGACTGCTCGGTAGAAAAGATAAACTGGTCTGAATAACGTAGAAGGCACTCATCGTACCATATTATGCTCACTTTTTGAACTGGACACCGTTTCTTTACATCCGTTGAAGCAAAGTTGACACACTCTTGGCATGTTCTGGAATTGACATCGCCGCGGCAAAGAAAGAGGCCGTAGACCCTGTTGGGATCCTGGCCTGCTGTGGCGTTAAAGAAACCGAGGGAGAATCCATTGCTGCGGCTGGCATTGGGGACAAGTGAAGAGAGGAAAAGATCAAGGTTGGATTCGTAGGTGCTGTTTCTGGTGAAAGTTGTTGTGTTTGAGCAAGCATTGTAAATGTATGTTGGGTCGGCTGCTCCACTGAATTGGATCAGCAAGCTTAAAAGAGAGAGAACTAGAAAGAACAGGAGGGAGCTCATGGAAGGCATCTTTGGTTTAGAGGTCTCAGCTTGGATTGCAGATCATGAAATATCTCTGGTTAATTGCCAATCTTGTTGATCCGTAAATAAATATGGTATTTTGCTAATTGTAATGCTCCTGATAAGAGAGGGGAATCAACCTGAGCCACTGACTGAAAAAATATTACTCACCTGGACTTTTTTTGTCTGTATCTTTTAAATTAAGGTTTAAAAATTAGGATAATATCCAAAAGTTTAACTTAATTATAAATGATGAATAACTATTTATTTTTTATTATATATATATTTTAAAGTTATTTTTTTTATTAATTACACTCTTAAAAATAATAATTTAATATTTAAAAAATAAAAATGATGATTTGAAGATAATTTTATAAATATAATTGATAAAAAATATATAATTATTTTTTATTAAAATTAAATCAAAACTCAAGATATTTACTATAATTATCCTGTTAAAATGATTTAATCCAATAAAAATATTTATGAATAAAAGGTATATTTGATATTTTTATGGTCAAAATTGGTTGCTCTCAAAAAGGCTAAGGTTTGGGGTTGGCGGCTTACCTTAATGTAATGCCCCGGTGAGCCATAATTTAAAGACCCTACGGGTCCGTTTGATGCAACTATAGGATGGTAGGATAGTATTGAATATTTTGAATTGGATAGGGTTGGATGAAAGAGGATAATTTGAATAAGATATAGTATTATATTGTGTTTGATATGATATTAAATTGTACAAAATTTTAAATAATAATTAATTTAAATAATTTTTATTAATTTAAATAACTTTAAAATTAATTAAATAATAAAAGTATTTTAAATTATTTAATTTTGATTATACAATTAATATATAATTATTTTAATTAAATTTTACTTAATTTAAGTAATATATTTAAGTTTTATGATAAATATTAATTTTAACTTAATAAATATATTTATTTGCAATTAATAAGTTAAATATTTTATAATTATTAATTTTACATTATTATTATTTTTAAAATTAATCTCAATCAAAATTTTATTTGACATTTTTATATTTAATTAATAAATAAAACTTCAAATTTATTATTTTAATAATATTTATATTAAAAAAAATTTTGAACCGTGGCCAACTTATTATCCCGCTTTAACACATGATGTGAGTGTATTAATTTTTACTAAAGTAGCAGCCTTCACAGGCAGCATTCCACAATCCTTTAACCTCAAAACTTGTATCGAACATAATACCCATTAATTTCATCAGTTGGACATGAGTGCTATTTTAGTAAAATTTTTTATTAACTAATAATGAAATAAATAATTATTAACTAATAATTATTTGTTATTAACTAATAATAAATAGATAAATGGTATGTAAATACTGCAGAGGATTTTAGTGGCCAGGAGTGATGGGTAACTTTGCACCAAGAGGGGACCAAATGTTATAGTTTGCCAAGGTCAAGCTGGAGAGAGACTTGGGTACATCCGCTGCAATGCAGCGGACGGCCCAGAATACGTCACGTAGGCGTCACATGCTGATGTGACGTCTACATGACGACCTCTGGTTGCATTCACTGCATTACAGTGGATGTATGGCAGATTCTCTCGTCAAGGTGAGGTTTTCATTCATTTGGGGTAGTCGGCATCGTTCTCCGCGTTAATATTCACATGGACCTGCCCATGGCTACTTAATGCTCCACATAATTGAGGATGATACAGGAGGGAAACGGGAATGCCAATACTGTTTTAAAAAATGAAATACTAGACTATTATATTTTATTTTGCAAAATCAATGGAGTAATTTATTATAATCTTAAAATATTTATGTAGGTGTAAGTACACATATATAACAATAAAATAAAAAAATAGTTAGACAAAATAATAACCAGTATAAAAGTCAATAACGTTCCGCGTCTGCACATCATCTACTACTGTCGCAGTCGATTATAAACGTAAAGTTTCAACAGATTTGACTGGGATTTTCTGTCCGTTGCTGCATTCCCTCCAGCTGAAGAAATTGAGTGGCTTGACTTGACTTAACTTTATTTACTTGGGCAACCGTGTCTCTTCTGCCAACTCATATTTCTGCGTCCTCAGTAGTCATGTCCGCGTCACGGGTCCGTTTAATGTACGGTATGACATAGCATAGTATAGGATAGCAATGTCATACCGTATTAATCATACATGTCCATATTAATAACCCAATAAAAATTTGGTCAAACAAACAAGATTATTTTGATCTTTAGAAAATTGTAACACACTTGAATTAATATAGCATTTTAAAATACTAAGAATGCAATGCTTGGAAAAAATTTTATAACTGACTTTATGTTATGATCTAATAATATCATAGGTGATCTCAACTTTTTATAAACAGACAGAAATAACCCTTGTTTTCTAATATGTTAACTTAAATAATGTTAAGATGAATAATGTTAAGAGAATATTGGTAAAATTGATAACTTTAATTAAATATTTGGAATAAATTAAAAAAAAAGAAACAAAAAACTCATAACCCCCCAAAACAAATTAACTTGCCACAACACCCCGAAAAAGATTACAACCAGCCACCACCACAACCCCAAAATCACACCTTCACCCCTCCACCACCACAATCAAACCCAGTCACCACAATTTGGGAAAAAAAAAATCAACCTACAATTCCTTTTATGTAGCTGCCAACCATTATCAAATCCATGGCTTACCATTAATTCCCCAAAAATCCCCAAATTTCATGGCTTTGTAGAGAGAGAAAGAGCAATCAAAGAGAGAGAGAGACACACACAACAAAAAGGAGGAGGTGGAGGAAGGGAGAGGAGGAAGGAGGAGGAGGCTGTGGTTGTTTGTGTAATTTAGAGATTAGGAGTAGTAGAGAGAGAGAGAGAGAGAGAGAGAGGAGGTGGAGGAAGAAAGAAGGTCGGAGGAGGAGGTGGTGGTGTGGTTCGAAGAAGAAGGGAGGCGTGAGAAGGTTCAAATATTTTGGGTTTTTTTTTTCTTACAATTAACACTGTAATAAATAATAGAATTTGTGCATGTCAATTGCAAGCAAAGGATTGGTTTAATGGCAATGGCAAAAACTTTGTGTTTGGATGTGTTGGGCATGAATCACTGGAAGGTAGAAGGTTTTCTTTCTTTTATTTTTTCCCTTGAAATCAATATTGACTATATATTAAAATTTGTGTATGATAGACGCAAGTAAGGAGTTGGTGCGATGGTAGTGTTGAACATGTGCATGGTAAGGTCTTGGTTTTGAATTGCCCCCTCTTTATTAATTTTCAAAAATCTATTCAAAGGACAATAAAGTCATTTCAATATTATTCCATCCAAGTTAATAAAATTAAACAATTTTAGGGTCATTTGAATCAAAAATTTTTTCAAAGGACATTAAAGTCATTCAAAATTATTCCGTCCAAGTTAATAAAATTAAACAATTTTAGGGTCATTTGAAGATATTTTAAAAAAATGTGAGAGTTATTTTTGTCTATTTTAAAAAAAGATGAGATCATTTGTGATATTAAATCATAATATATGGTCATTTATGTAATTTTTCCTTTATAGAATGACTTAAATTTTATGATACATATGATTTTCCCCTTTTTAAAACCAATTTGAGATTATTATTGATGATAGTTAAGGTGTTTGGAAAAAAATTTTAAAACTATTTAAGAAATAATCAACTTAAAAAATAATATAATTTTATAAAGGACCCTGAAACGTCAGTTTTTTGTTACTTTTGGAACCTATTTTTGCTTTTGACATAAGAAATATTTAAAATACTCTCACCACTAAGATGAAAGTATAAAATTACCATTATTTATTATTTTTTAAAATATACTTAATTAATATGAAAATGATTATAAATATTTATTTATTTCTTTTAATTAAAAAAAAACTAAAGAACTGGTTAGAATCATTGGCTTGGTTGGAGGTGTCACCAAAATGCCGCCCTACGACGATCACTAGCAACTGTTTCTCGGGCAGGTCCAACGATACTGTTGGTACATGTTAGCTATAATCAGTTTGTTAGTAGATAGTTAATAATTTTGTTAAGCAATTCTGTTATGTTCTGTTGTTAAGCAATTCTGTTATGTTCATTATTAAGCAATTCTGATATGTTATGCTAAGATGTTGTGTAGACAATTAGAATTAGTTATAGTGTAGCCAATAAATGATTGCCAGCTGTGCAATAATTTTGTGTGTGTGTGTGTATATATATATATTGAACAGCTATAGAATATGATATATACACAATAAAATCTTTTCACTAGAAATTTCTAAATTTCTCTGAGTTGTTAATTTCGTATCAGAGCTTATGGGAGAATTTTCCGACCATTTTCCTAGAAATCCTAATTTTCCTGGAAACTCAAATTTTCCAGGAAACTCTACTCAGATTAACTCCAATTCTTCTTTACATGCAGATTTATCTTCATCAATACTGCCAGTAGCTCTTCCAACTACTTCTATCAAGCTCCAATGTTTTGGCTTTTGGAAATCTCAGATCTTATCTACGCTAAGAGCTTACAATTTTGAAGGCTTTGTTGATGGCACTAAGTTGTGTCCTCCTTCTTTCATTGTAGTTCAAGATCCAGCAAGTACATATCCAATAGTTGTGATCACTTGATGAATCCTAATCATGTTATTTGGCAACGATCTGATCAATTTGTGTTGAGCTAGATGTTATCTTCAATTTCAAAAGCTATATTTGGCTATGTTGCGAGGTGCAAGACAACCCTTGAAGTTTGGAATTCTCTAGAGAGGTTGTTCAATACAGAGTCTAAAACAAGGGCTATGCATATCAAGCATCAATTACAGACAACTAAGAAAGGTTCTCTTTCAATCTCTGATTATTTCTTGAAAATGAGGTCATTTGCTGATAGCTTATATGCCATAGGAACAGAGATAACAGATCTTGATCTATTGTTACACATCCTTGATGGATTAGGATCTGAATATGATGCTATTGTTGTCAATCTTACTTCTAAACCTGGATATATTTCTTTAGAAAAGGCATAATATCAATTACAAAGCTATGAATTGAGATTGGAGCAGCATAATTTGGCTCAAACTATTCATATAGGCTCTAGTGTTGATCTTGCTAATAGAATGCCTCAACATGGAAATTTCAATCCTAACTATCAATCTGGAAGAGCTCCATTTCCCTACCCTTTTAGAGGTAGAGGTAGAAATAGAAACTTCTATGGCAGAGGAGCTCTAAATGCACCTAATTCAGTTGCAAATAGTGGCTTAAATGGTTATAATTTTACTAAACTGGTTTGCCTACTCTATGGTAAGACTGGACATACAGTGGTGAAGTGCTATAGAAGGTTTGATATTAGCTGTCAAGGTTTATCTCAACAAGCCTTTTCACAACAATCTTTTCAGCCACAACAAGCTTCTCAAAATGTTGCTTATTAGGCCTATATTGCTTCATTAGCAACTATTGCTGACAATGCCTGGTATCTAGACACAGGAGCTACTAATCACATCACCTTGGATCTCAATAATCTCACTCTGAAATCTGATTACAATGGAAGTGATGTTATCTAAGTTGGTAATGGTAACACTCTTTCCATGATCCATATTGGATCAAGTTTATTATATTGTCCTGAGACAAATAAGTCTATTTTACTTAACAAGATACTGCATGTTTCATCTATTACAAAGAACTTGCTTACCCTATCTCAATTAACTAAGGACAATCATGTTACTGCAGAATTTCACTCGGATTTCTATCTTGTTAAGGACAAGAACTAAGGGATTCCAATTATACAAGGCCGGCTCAGTAAAGGACTTTATCAACTTCAATTTGTTGATTCCTCTACATCCTTCATCAGTTCATGATGCGTTCGAAACTAGCAAGTATACTAGTCGCACAAGTAATAAAGTGATAAGTAGATATCGTTCCCACGAGGATTGATTCTAATTGAATTTGTTATTTTCCAGCAATAATAAACTAAACAGGGGGGGTTTTGTTGATTGATTAACTAAACTTAATACGAAAGCAAATGAAGAATAACACAAAGCAAAGTTAAATGGAGTGAAAAATCAATGAGAGACACTTGGTTAAGAGTTCATTCTCTGCCACAAGATATGAATTTGTGAATTAACATAGAATTGTAATCCAATTACAGCATTGAAGTTATCAACCGTAGATAACAACAAGCTCTGTTATCCCAATCTTTCCTTACTTTGTTGTTAAATAAAACAAGCTCTTTATTTAATCTCTATCCATTAAACAACCTAGAACAAGCTCTCTGAAGTTTAATTCAATAGAAGCATTACGATGAGAAAGATAGGTTGATCTAAGCAATAATCACACAAGTTCGGATTATTTAACCTAGGTTGTATTTTCCAATTGCAATCTCTGATCACAATTTTGCTACTAATGATTGGAAATTCATGACAATTACGGATCAAGATTTCTAATCTAGCAATAGACAACAACAGATTATATTCAGTTGGCCATTCCAAATACAATCAGTAAGCAATCATAAGCATTAGATATGGGAAAATACAAGCAACTTCAATTAGAGAATTGGATAACAATTTCTTACACAATCAACTCACAAAATCCATATCAAGGGCTTTGAAATCACCCTCAACCAATTCAGATTTAGTTACACATATTCAATCAGAATAACAAATACAATACAGAGAAATTCCAGAATTGAAAAGGAAAGAAAGAACTTAGCAAATTCTTTGAAAATCTTCTTTGTAGATGAATCTTCTTGGAATTGTAGTTCCTCCTCTTTCAAAATCTTCTTTCTCCTTCAAGAACTCCAAGGGATGAGAGAAATCCAGAAATGCAGCCTCCTCCCACGTTTTCCCCCCTTCAAGTTATGAAAATAAAACCCTAAAATGTGTTTAAATACTCTGCTACAGTAACTTGCTACAGTGCCCCGTATTTAATAACATGCTACAGTGATATGTGGAATTACAAATATACACTTCTCATACCATTTTTATCACAACTTTTGGTACACTACATAAATTCGTGAACCGTAAATTTCTCCAGAAAATAGACTTCGAGAGCTTTTCAATGGTATATAGCATGTTATCCGGGTTCATTGTATATCGATACAATTAACTCCGAGAAATTGGCTGATTACAGAGGTGAAAATGAAGGGTTTTACTCCATTTTTGTGCAAGTTGCTCCAAAACTCCTACAAACATCAAAACCACACAAAACCATAAAAATAACAAGGAATATAGCAAAGAAACATGGACAAATTGATATGAAAGTAATACATAAATAGACACCTATCAGTTCACAGTTTGTTGATTCCTCTACATCCTTCATCAGTTCACAGTTTTCCAATTCTGTCGGTGCTCATTCATGTGAACCATTTTCATCTTTAGATTGTAGTACTCATCTAACTACTTTAGTATCTTGTGTGGTGAATTCAGATGTCTATGATAGAAATAAATTTCCTGATTGTATCATGTGGCACAAGAGGTTAGGCCATCCTTATATTCAGATTCTTGCTCAAGTGTCCAAGGATACAAAGTTGTTTCATTGTACCTCAAATAACTCGTTGTTTTGTGAATCTTGCAAGTTTGGCGAGCAAAATCATAATGTTTTTCCCTCTTCTACTAATAAGTCACAATTTCCTCTTGATTTAGTCTTTATAGATGTTTGGGGGCTATCACCTATCACTTATGTTGAAGAATATAAATACTATCTGTTATTTGTTGATGATTATAATAGATATTACTGGATTTTTCCCTTGAAAGTCAAGTTTGAAGTGCAGCTATTATTTTAGCAATTTCTAGCTTTGGTGGAAAGATAATTTGAGAGAAAATTAAATTGCCTGCAGTCTGATTGGGGAGGTGAGTTCAGATCTCTTGCTCCTCTCCTAGCTAAGCTTGGTATTCATTTTAGGTATTCTTGTCCTTACACATACCAACAAAATGGTCCAGTTGAATGCAAGCATAGGCATGTTGTGGAGAAGGGCTTACACTTCTTGCTTAATCTTATATGCCTTTAAAATACTAGTGGTTTGCATTTAGTGCAACAGTGTACCTGATAAACAGATTACCATCTCTAGTTCTTCATTTTTCCTCTCCATTTTCTACTATACTACTTGACTACGCACATTTAAAAGTCTGTGGTTCTGGATTTTATCCCAATTTGAAACCATATCAGATATTTATGTATTTCTAGGCTACAGTTTAGCACATGAAGGCTATTTGTGCTTAAATTCTTCTGGTCAAATTTATATAGCCAAAAGTGTTTCTTTCAATGAATATTTGTTTCCTTTTGCTTCTGGCCCTTCCTTTTCTAAATCTTAGTCTACCGATTCTTCTTTTCAAGTCCTGGATCATTTATTCCTTGGTCATTTCCTAATATTTCTTCTTCAGGTTCTCAGCAAATCATTACTTCTTTTAATCTTTCTAATTCTCAGTTTAATTCTTCAGGCTTTGTTGCTCCATCACCTATTCCTTCCTCTGCTCCTACTTCCCATCCCAATGCCTTGACTTTATCTCATGATATTAATAAACATTTAAATATATATGCTTAACAAGAGTTTAATTCATAATATTGCATTGATAGTGTCATTAAATTCCTTAACCTAAGCATATTGGTAGTCTTTGCATGTTTTGAATTAACTTCATCTTAATTTCAGTTTTTGTTATAGGATTCAGTAAAATAGGCATAACTTTCTATTCATAGATCATAATGGTACAAATCTTAGTTTTTTGGAAAGCTGATTAAATTATCTATAAGATTGTATTTCACAAGCATCATGAAATTCGGGCCTTTAGTGGACCAAAAATGGGCTTGAAGTGAACCCAGCTACAGTTTCAACCTAGCTTGACCATGCCTCTGTATTTTTATCATATCTCTTGATATACATATCCAAATCATATGAATCAGGATGTTCTAGAAAGATGAGAAAAATATCTACAACTTTTATGAAGACATGTGATCAAAATTCTAAACAATTCAGTTCTAAAATTAGCAGTCAAAATCGGTGCACATGATGATCCAAATTATCAACAAGATATTTTACAATTGTCCTTTTGTAATGTGACAAGTTTGCCCCTAAATTATCTATAAATAGAGGTGCGTTATGACCCATTGAGGGCATCTTGGCTCTTGTTAGGATCTCTTATTGTTGTTTTCTTTCTTGTGTTTTGTTCTCTTAATGTTATTAATAAATCTTTTTTTTCTTGCAATATGTTTTTTTTCTTTCATAATGTCTTACTAAATTCTATTTTGCTAAGGTGAAAGGGTGAAACCGTTGATATGAGAATAATGATTTTCTAACCCTTGAATGTGCTTAATAATGATAATCTTGTGTTGTTTATTTTATATGTTTTATTTTTATTTTCTTAATCAATTTTGATACCACTCGTAAAGTGGAGGTCTTGATCTATTGTAGACAATCCTTAGCACATCAAATGTTTGGATCCTTACTAGACGTCTTATGATTCTCCCTTACTAACACAAGTCTAGTTAGAAACTTTGATTTGTTAAAGACATATAGTGATTAGCACATTAGATGCTTGAACCCATTTACAACAAGTGGTATAAATATTGGTAATGAAACAAATATAATTCATATAACTAAAATGGACTTAAATGACATACCTTCCGATTGGAGCCTCCCTAATGTGTAGATTCTAATTGAGTTATAATTGGGTTGTTTATCCTTATTTGATATATCAAGGACAGATCCCCTAACCTTAGCTTTCTTTATTATTGTGTTAATTCTTCTTACTTGTGTATTTTAAATATTCTTCTTTATTGCTCATGAATTTTTTCTTTCATTTGCTATGGTAGGTTTTACCCCCAATTTTCATGGATTGTTTTACCACCTTTTATTTTTGTTTTACATTTGAATGGTCAGTAGTACCGCCTACCATATTTACTTATATTTGTTAACATTATCTTGTTATTTATTTAAATCATTCATATTATATTTGCTCATCTTTTAGTTTGGATCGCTAAATCCCTTTCCTCGTGAATCAACCCCGTTCTCACAGGGCTTATTACTTTGATACTCCTATACTTGGGAGATAATCCTTTTTGGATGTGTCAGATATGTCTTTAAACACTTTTAGTCCATCTTCTCCAATTATACAAACTACTTCTGATGCACTTTCAATTCATAATTCTAATTCTTCACATACTTTACCAATTCCTCATGCTACATCTTCACCTCTTAACAAATATCCTATGACCACTAAAGCTAAAAATGGTATTTTTAAACCCAAAATTTATAAATGTAGCAGTGTTGCCTCTAAACCTACATCAATTACTCAAGCTTTATAGGATCCCAATTGGTTGTAAGCTATGCAAGTTGAGTTTCAAGCTTTGCAAAATAACAAAACCTAGTCTTTGGTTCCCCCAACAACTGATATGCACATTGTAGACAACAAATGGGTATTTTGGATTAAATATAATCCAAATGGTAGTGTGCAACGTTACAAAGCTAGATTAGTTGCTAAGGGCTTTCAACAAACTGCTGGAGTGGATTATTTTGATACTTTCAATCCCGTAATTAAGCTTTCTACTATTAGAGTGGTTTTCTCTATTGCTATTGCATTCAAGTGGGACATTCAACATATTAATGTGAATAATGCTTTCCTTAATGGTGATCTTCAGGAAATTGTTTTCATGGCTCAACTAGCAAGTTTTGTGGATTCTTCTCATCCCAATTATGTCTGTCATCTATACAGATCTCTTTATGGTTTGAAGCAAGCTCCTAGAGCTTGGTTTGATAACCTCAAAGGTGTTTCGCTTAAGTGGGGCTTTCATATTTCAAAATCTGATACAAGTTTGTTTATTTTCAAAGCTAAAGGTAAGATCATACTAGTGTTGGTGTGTGTAGATTCTAAGTTGCAGCAAGTAATTTCAGATTTAAATGTACAATTTGCTCTAAAGACTTTAGGTTCAGTTAGTTATTCTCTTGGCTTTGAAGTTAAGAGGTCAGTTGAATCTTTATTACTTACTCAAAGCAAGTATGCTGCAGATTTACTCAAGATCGAAGATTGTTTAATGCTAGAGTAGTTACTACACCTATGGTTACAAATATCAAGCTTGCTGCAAATGATGGTCCTGCATTTGACAATCCTAGCATAGATAGAAGTTTTGTTGAGCACTTCAATATTTGTCTATGTCCAGACCAGACATCTCTTTTGTAGTGAATAAGTTGAGTCAATTTTTGCATGCTTCAACAAAAAATCATTGGCAGGCCAGCAAGAGATTACTTAGATACATCAAAGACACAATTGATCATGGTCTTCTTTTTTAGCCTATGGATTCTTTAGTTCTAAATGGCTACAATGATGCTAATTGGGCTAACTTTATGGACGATCAAAAGTCTACTTCAGGTTGTTGAATTTATTTGGGAAGCAATCTCATCTATTGGAGCTCTAAGAAACAGAATGTAGTGGCTTTTTCATCCACAGAATCTGAATATCGAGCATTATTTTCAACAGCCACGAAAGTCATTTGGTTGCAGAGTTTGCTTACAGAGCTTGGTTTTCAGCTTGTTGATATTCCAATGCTATGTGTGATGATAAGGGTGCTAAATGTTTAGCTGCCAATCCTGTATTTCACACTAGAATTAAACATATTGAGGTTGATGTTCATTTCATCCGAGAAAAAGTACTTGCCAAGCAACTTGTTGTTCGACACATCTGTACTGACTTGTAAAATGCTGACATCCTCACTAAGCCTTTGCCAAGACCACGATTTGATACTCTCACAGACAAGCTCACAGTCCAAAAACTCAGTCAAGCTAGCTGTGATATTTCTCAATCTCTCTCAGCTACGCTTGAAAAGGGATGTTAGCCATAATGAGTTTGTTAATAGTCAGTTAATAATTTTGTGAAGCAATTCTATTATGTTCTGTTAAGTTGTTATGTAGTCATTTAGAATCAGGTATAGAGTGGCCCATAAATAATTACCAGCTGTTCAATAATTTTTTTTTTGTGTGTGTGTGTGTATATATACCGAACAACTATAGAATATGATATATACACAATAAAAATTTTTCACTAGAAATTTCTAAATTCTTTGAGTTGTTAATTGTACAAAATGTTCGCATGAGCACGATCTGTCGGTTGGTGGTGTTCTTAATGGCGCATAATGTGGTATTTTACGGTAAAGGACAACAGAAGATTCTACGATAGTGGACGTCCTATCTATAGTAATCAAAAGTTGGCAAAAATGACATAGATGGACAGATCATTGGCTAGTAAATCTCTAGAGATTGGCAGTGACAACCCACTCACAGCGAATTCATAACAACTTGAATGTTGGCTTCCAAATTTTTTGGTGGTTTGCTGAGCAAGATCCCTTGGTTTTCAAACATCGGACAAAAAGGAAGATGTATAGATTGCTAAAAGATCTACTCAATAGAGGCGGCAGTGATAGCTAACTCGTAGGAAAGAGTAGGGCACGATGGTCACTGTTTTAGCACGTGAATAAGGGCTAAAACTCAAAAAGATTTGAGTTTTGATTTAATAATAAATTTATATTTATTTGATATATTTTTATAAATTTCAAATTATTTTATATGTAAATATTTTTTTATTTTGAGAATTTAATTCAAAAACAAATTTCACAATTAAAATTTTTGAAATAATAAAATATTATTCTATCATCATTACTATAAATAATTTATATAAAAATTGTTAGAATTAATTTTTTAAAAAAATTGATTTTAAATATTACTAATTAAATATTATAAAAGAATAATATACATATGTCTATTTCTATAATTTGAACATAATAAAAACTACAACAATAGTAATTGCTAAAACATTTGTCCTACTTTTGAAAAGCACAACTTTTAAAAGTTGGTTTGCCAAATACATTTTAACTTATTTTATAAGCTGATTATTTTTCTAACATAGTAGAAGCTCCTTAATTTTACAGTAAAAACAATTCGAAATTAGCCTCTTAATTTTAAAAGTTCATTATAAGAAAAAAGAAAGAGGAATTATACCTCTTAGTTCTTAATTTAATTAAATACTATCTGTGACGGGGAACCCGTACAAGAACAAACTAAACTCAAAACACTCAACGATAACTCACACACACACACAATCAACCAATACTCACACACATTCAATCTGAATAAGTCTTTGATATTTCAAATAATAATGTCTGAATAATAATGTCTAACAAAACAATAATGAAACCCTATATTTATACTAATCAAGACATATTGGAGTTTGAGTCAAATTAGAAAAGTCAAAATCCTATTTGAGTCAAAATCCATAAACTAACAATTTAGGTTTGAATCAAATGAGGAAAAGTCAAGATCCCTAATTTGAGTCAAAATCCCTAAAATGATAATTTCCCAAATTAAATAAAACCCTAATTAAATAAATACTAAAAGACTATATTAACCCCAATAATAAAATAACCCATGCTGCATCAATTCTCCCTCGCTTAGAAAACTCGACTCCTGGCGAGTTGCTCAAGGCAGATGTTGCCAAAACACGATAAAACACCAAGTCTTGTCTTGCATAAACATAGGAATGTCGTCGATCCAAGTTTGCACTTCACGATAGTCCAAAAACATAGACACTAACGATTGAACATAAAGCAATATTGCATTGAAGGATGTCAATGTTGGTGAAGAAGTAATCAACATCATAGGAGACGTCAGAATAGAGACAAGCATGCCTTGGTTTGAGTATTTATCCAACACAGTAGAGACTCCCAAGAAATCAATTTCAGTATTAGACTTGGAAATAACTTCTTGAAGTAGTTTCGGAGACTCAAAAATTTTTTCTTCATGAGATAATTCAACTTCAATCTTCAGTTTGGGGACTTCAACTTCAATCTTTGTTGTTGAGACTTCTTTTTTTGACAGATGGATGTTTTCAATTGGCTTCTTATCAACCCCTGGCACAACTTCAATAGGATGCTTTCCAACCTTGCAATCTTCAACATGCATAGGCTTAATTTCACCTATAATCTCTTCCTCAATAAGACTCTCTTCAATCTTGTCTTCTACATCATTAGTTTGAATCTCAACCTCATGATCATCTTCACTTGGAACTTCATTATTCATAGCTACTTTCTCAACATCATTCTCAACATCTTCTCTTGCACATGGAACTTTATCTTTCATAAGTTCACACTTGATAGGTTGGACTTTCTCACTAGGATGTGGGGTAAAGATAGAAGAAGGACCACTTTGAAAATGTGAGTGAGTGATAATAGGTAAGCTCTTACAAAGTTCACGATATTGGCCAATTAATCTGTCTAATCGATCCAAATCAATTTTCCAATCACAATATTCATGATTTTGAGATTGATAACTTACCACTGCTTGACCCTTAGGCATATATCTAGGCCTAAGATGTGAAGGTATAAAAGTATCAATTACCAAACGTTTCATCTCATCCCATGCTGGAAGTTCTCCCGTTCTTCCTGGATGTTTAAGCTTAACCATCCACCATTCAAAAGCAAAATCGCTCAGTTGGGTTGCACCACAATCAACCATCATATCTTCTGGAAGATCTACATCATAAAAATATCGCTCCAAGCTATCAAACTAGTGAAGAATCCTTTTAACATGACCACGAAAGTCAGAAAGAATAATTTTCATACAAGGACGGCAACGAATCCTATAGAAATCTAAGCGTTTATTAAAAGCAATCTCATGTTTCTTACGTTCATAGTCGCTTTTATAACCCCAATAAGCCACTAGGATTAAACTGTAAAAGTCAGAGGTATGGAAGACTGCACAAAAACGGGTTGAACTGCAAATTCTGAGACATTAGAGGACTCCAGTAACTCTTCAAAGGTTCAGGGTCTGATTGATATTATCCAAGCAAGCCTAAAATCTTATTTTTTGAGTTTTGAACACTTTTCGGTAGGAATTAGCAATCGGCAAAGAAGGAAAAGTTGACGGGGCAGAGCCGATCTATCACCTGGTGGTGGAGGTGAGACACCACTCGCCGGTTGGCGATGATGAACAGTAACAACAGCGAACTATTTTTCGGCTTTTTGAAGGGGTTCCGATGGGATTCTGATGACGGTGATGAAGGGAAGAATGATGGGGACGGCCCGATCTATAAGTTGATGTATTCAGTGATGGGCGATGCGTCGGTCGCCGGTGATAAACAGTGAATGTGTTTGGGTTTATGGAATTTTATGGAACGATGTTAGGCTCTGATATCAAATTGACGGGGAACCCGTACAAGAACAAACTAAACTCAAAACACTCAACGATAACTCACACCTACACACAATCAACCAACACTCACACACAATCAATCTGAATACTTCTTTGATATTTTAAATAATAATGTCTAAATAATAATGTCTAACAAAACAATAATGAAACCTTATATTTATACTAATCAAAACATATTGGAGTTTGAGTCAAATTAGGAAAGTCAAAATCCTATTTGAGTCAAAATCCATACACTAACAATTTAGGTTTGAATCAAATTAGGAAAAGTAATGATCCCTAATTTGAGTCAAAATCCCTAAAATGATAATTTCCCAAATTAAATAAAACCCTAATTAAATAAATACTAAAAGACTATATTAACCCTAATAATAAAATAACCTATGCTGCATCAATCTGTAGGACATAAAGAAGAATTATATTTTTAGAACTTAAGATACTAATGGGATTTATTAAATATATTATAATTTTCTAAAAATATAAAAATTTTATTATTTTTAATTGGTTGTATAAATAGTATATTGAACATTTCTTACACTCGAACGTGTACACTTTTTGAGAAAACATGTCAGAGAGGTGTAGTGCCATGATTTATTAGATGTTAATTATTTTCAACAAATTTCAAGGGCTCAAATAGTTTAGGCTAGAGTGAATGATACAATCAATAATACTATATTTACAAAGCTTATATATAAAATTTATTTACAAAGTTGACCTAGCAGCATCAAGTAAATGAAAAAGTAAATATTATATACTATAGTAGGGAAGGAGCAATTAGTAATTTTGACGTTACAGCAGAACTCAAACTCAAAAATATTGTTTACATGGAACAAGTTAAGTTCCAAAATTTAGTATACTCCATAATTATTTATCGAGGGCATGCTTCAGTAATTGATGCTTCATCTACTGACCGTGGCGTTGGCGTGCTGGTAGATTAATCAAAGTCCATCTCCTCTGTTGGCATGCTCACTTTGCTTCCACTCCCAAAGAAACGTGTCAGTTGTTGAGGTGCTGGAAGAGTAACTGAATAACTATTGAGCATAAGAACAACTGTTGCTATTGTAGGTCTCTGAGCTGGATCTTCCTGGAAGCATAACAAGCTCATATGAATTCATCTAATGACTTTATTTGTTGAGTAAGAATCTGTCAAAATTGGATCCAACAATTACAAGGGTGCATTATCCCTCCATTGTTCCCATACCTGCAAAATATATATATCATCATAGTTGATAAAGTTGCAATTTTCTAAAGTGATGGATGCACTCGATGAAGCATGCATCAACAGAAGAGAGGTCAGAGACACATTGCAAATTTATTCTGTTGAATTCCAAGGAGAAATTTGTAAATTCTCATAACTAAAATTTTCGTTTTTCTTTTTCCATGATTTAATAGTTAGAGGCAATTATTTACGAATTCATCAATCCCGATCATCCAAATCTGGTAACAGGAATAAAAACTTACAATGTCCCAACAATTCGGCTTGTATTTCCTTGGTTTTGTTCAACCCCAAATATCCTTGTCATGCCAAAATCTGAAGTTTTTGGATTCACATCTCCATTTAACAATAAATTATTAACTTTAAGATTATGATGTATAATTCGGAGTTGAGAATCCTGATGAGGATAAAGAATTCCTCGAGCAATGCCTCCAATTATCTTGTAATGTCTTGACCAATTTAATTGTCCTTGCTTTTCAGGGTCTGTGTGTATATCAAAATCAAAATTTCACATTAATAAACAAGAATTAAATTCAAATCTTGGATATTATACTCAAAGGTCTTTGAAATTCAGATGACAGATCATACCAAATAGAAAACGGTCAAGGCTTTTGTTGGACGCAAATTCGTAGACAAGAATCTTTTCTTCTCCCTCCAAACAGAACCCCAATAGCCTAACCAGATTTCTGTGTTGAAGCTTGGCTACCAACATGACCTCATTCTTAAATTCTTCTGCACCTTGCACGGAACTTCTTGATAGCCTCTTAACAGCTATTTCTTGTTAATTGGACAATCTTGCCTGAGAATATACATGAATCAATGGTCAGCTCTGAAAACCTTTCAAGTCCACTGACAAATGTTTAAACTTTTAGGAACAGGGCTATGTCTGGATGAACTACGCTAGTATCTATAATATCATCAATCACACCAATAAAAAAATTAGTACACATTTATAGGAGCCTTCACGTGAACTAGTTTATTCTCATGTAAAGAGACTAACAATGAGGACCAATAATCTTTTGCAATTCTGCCAATATAAGAAGATAATATGAACAAAAATGGTTTTCCTTTTTTTTTTTAAAAAAAAAAATCCTCCTCCCATTTTCTCTTTCCCCAAATTTATAGAGTCGTTAAATATTCGTTTCATTCTCTTATCTAGTACAACAAAAATTCCACCAAAACACAAAAACATAACAGGGATTTTGAGCCACAAATTAAATGTATTCCGATCTAATTTAAGCATTGGATTGGAGGGTCAATATAACCCTGCCCAAATACCCCAATTACTGTTTTTTTTCTTTTTAAAGTTAAGCCTCAAGATACTACTAAGATGATACTAGACACTCGACATCGACACGCAAATCCCGCCATTATTGTAGTATGTGAAGTATAAGGCTTGAAAACGTATATTTACCATATATCCTAGCTTACTTTTGTTGACCCATGTATGACAACCCAAGAGGGGGGGTGAATTGGGTTTTATTTATCAAAATGAATTTATAAAACTTTTCTTGAAAGATAAAAATTATTTCACTTTTTCTTTTGAGAATAGAAGTGAAGAAGATAAAATAGAAGTTATCTAAGATGCAATCAAGAGAATAGCAATAATAAATAATCTCAAGTGCAAGTAAATGTAAAGAGTATAGGGATAGAGAGAGTGCAAACTCAATTTACGTGGTTCGGCAAACCTTGCCTACGTCCACGGGCTCCTAGCTCCTCCACAAGCTAGGCTTTCCACTAAGTTGTAGAATACTTTACAACTTGCTTGATGAACAACTTCACCAAGACTTTTTTCCTTCAACTCTTGATAACACCACACCAAGAGTTCTTCTTGATGAACAACCTCACCAAGGAAAGAGTTCTCTCAAGGATATCTTTTATCCTTTACAAGAAGATCTCACTCTCACCACAATACAAGAACAAAGATAATTTTTATAACAAAAGTACAACTCTCTTCAAAGAGTAGATAAAGAATATAAAAGCTCTCTAAACTTGATATTTCTCTTGTTTTTTGCTTGATAAAATGCTTCTCTTCACTTCTTGAATGCATGGGAGAAGGGCTCCTTTTATAGGCAAATGAGATGAACTTAATCAAGTGAAGACACCAACTCCAAATTTTCTGCCCTCCATAAAAACCGTAATCTTGTCTGCCATTTTTGTCAATGTTCCGTTTGAAATTTGAAAATCTGCAAAACATAAAAGATTTTCACATTTGAATAAGATTTCCAAATCATCAAGAATCAAGTCATTTGGATATCTGTAGCTCAATATATGGCCAAAACACCATTCGGTGCTCATGTGACTTGATTTTTCTTTCTTGTGTCAGTCCACCAAATTGAAGGATAATTCTGTCAGCCTTCCGTTTGAAATTTGAATTTATTCAAAACATAAAAGATCTGAATATTTGAATAAGCTTTCCAAAACATTAAAAATCAAAGAATTTGGATATCTCTATCTTAAGATATGGCCAAAACACCATTCGGTGCTCATGTGAGTTGATTTTTCTTCTCTGTGTCAGTCCACCGAATTGCATGTCAATTATGTCGGCCTTCTGTTTGAAATTTGAATTTTTCAAAACATATGAAATGTTCTTCATTAAGTCATCTTTCCAATGCCATAAGAATCAAGTCATTTTGATTTTTCTAGCTCAAGATATGTCCAAAGGAGTATTCGGTGCTCATGTCAGCTGCTTCCATTTGTCTTTCAACTTGCATGATGATTTGGACAACCTTGCACTTGAAATTTGAATTTCATTAAAACATATGAAATGTTATAAATTGAGTAAGCTTTCCAAAGGCTCAAGAATCACATCATTTGATATTTTTAGAGATATATATGACCAATTGATTGAACATTGCTCATGTGTCACATTCCTTGAGTCAATCCTTGTTCTTAAACTTTGGTGCCTTTAACATGTAGTCTTCTCCTTAGCTTCAACACTTCATTTTAATAAGCCTTTTCTTGATTTTACAATTATTTCAATGATATTACTCTTGCACATAAATAAACATGTTAGTAAATCACAATGAATCAATGTGTATTGTTATCATCAAAATTATCATGTAGCCTTAGGGCTAACAATCTCCCCCTTTTTGATGATGACAAACCATTGATTGCTTTAAAATATAATCTAAAATCAAGAATGAAAATAAAATTAATAATAAGCAAAAAGAATGGCACTTGTTATCAATAATAAGCAAAAAGAATGACACTTGTTATGAATATAAGCAATCCAACTCAACTATTTCTCCCCCTTTTGTTATCATCAAAAAGATGTAATCAAATTAACTACTCCCCCTAAATATAATCTCCCCCTTAACATATGCTACCGTTCAAAGATTATCATATTAAAGCAAAATTAAGACATATCCAACTTGCCTAATTCTCTTCTAATTATGCAAAATCTATCTTGACTAAGGGGTTTAGTAAATATATCGGCTAATTGTTTATCGGTGGGAACAAATTCTAACGAAATATTTCCTTTTTGCACATGATCTCTAATAAAATGATGTCTAATCTCTATATGCTTAGTCCTAGAGTGTTGTATGGGATTTTTTGAAATGTTGATGGCACTTGTATTTTCACATTTGATGGGAATATGATGCAAATACCACACCATAATCTTTTAAAAATTTGTTTCATATCGCAAGAGCGTGTGCACAACACTTCCTACTGCAATATACTCGGCTTTCCGGCGGTTGTGATAGGCAACAGAATTTTGTTTTCTACTAAACCATGAGACTAATGCATGTCCTAGAAAATGGCCAGAGCCACTAGTGCTCTTTCTATCAAGAAGACTTCCAGCAAAGTCCGCATCGGAATAACTAATTAGATCAAAATTATCACACTTAGGATACCAAAGACCTAGATTTCTGGTACCAAGAAGATATCTAAATATCCTCTTTACAGCCTTAAGGTGAGATTCCTTTGGACAAGATTGAAATCTAGCACACATACACACACTAAACATAATATCGGGTCTACTAGCAGTTAAATACAAAAGAGAGCCAATCATACCTCGATATTTTGTTACCTCAACCTCTTTTCCTTTCTCATCTTTGTCAAGCTTGGTTAATGTACCCATAGGTGTGTTATATGTCCTTGAATTATCCATGCCAAACTTCTTGAGAAGATCTCTTGTGTATTTAGCTTGATTTATGAAGATCCCATCCATTGATTGCTTGATTTGAAGTCCAAGGACGAAATTTAATTCTCCCATTAAGCTCATTTCAAATTCTTGTTGCATACACTTGGAAAATTCTTCACACATAGAAATATTAGTAGCACCAAATATAATATCATCAACATAGATTTGAACATTTTATAAATCATCATTTTTTGTTTTAACAAAAAGAGTAGTATCAACTTTTTTCATTTCGAAACCATTGTCAATGAGAAATTTGCTCAATCTATCATACCATGCTCTTGGTGCTTGTTTCAAGCCATAAAGTGCCTTTTTGAGTTTGAAAACATGGTTGGAAAATCATGATTTTGAAAACCAAGAGGTTGCTCGACATATACTTCCTCCATAATGTAACCATTTAAAAATGCACTTTTGACATTCATTTGATATAATGTAAAATTTTTATAACATGCAAATGCACACAACATTCTAATGGATTCTAATCTAGCAACCGGTGCAAAGGTTTTCTCATAATCAATACCTTCTTCTTGATTGTATCCTTGAGCAACAAGTCTAGCTTTGTTTCTAATAATGGTACCATTTTCATCTACTTTATTTCTAAAAATCCTTTTAGTGCCTATAATCGAATGATTTTTAGGTCTAGGGACTAATTCCAACCCTTGATTTCTCTCAAATTGATTCAATTCTTCTTGCAAGCTAAAATCTAACTTTTCGTCATTTCGGCTTCTTTTAAAAAGTTTTTTGGTTCAAATTGAGAGACAATGCAAATGATTCAAAAGTTTTCTACAAGAAGATCTAGTTCTCATACCTTGTGATGGTTCACCATAATAAGATCTTTAGGGTGAGCTTTTGCATACCTCAATTCCTTTGGTAATTCTTGGGAAGAATCATTTACTTTCTCAAGCTTTTCTTGTTGAAGTTGTAAATCATCTTGACTCTTTTCATCAAGCCTTGATTCCTTGATTTGCCTTTCTACTTCAACAATATCATCATCAATATCACCATGTCCGATTACCCTTCCTTTGGCATTATCACCGAAGGTCACATATCCTCCTTTCTTCATGATTAATCTTGAGAATTTGGAGGCATCTCCGTTCATATGCCTTGAGCATCCACTATCTAAGTACCACTTGTGTTTGCCACTCCTTTGTCTCTACAATCAACATTCAAGGAGTAACTTTTTGGTACCCAAAAGTTCTTGGGTCCTTGGGGGTTAGTTATGATACTTTTTGGAACCCATATTTTTTTCAAATAAGGATTTCTTTTAATGGAGCAAGAATGCATATTG